>PVJL010003860.1:14782-145445 GCA_004026885.1 Lyroderma lyra | reverse complement strand
GCTGCGCCAGAGGTGGGCGGAGCGCTTGGAGAGAGTCCCAGAGCGGTCGCGTGGCTGCCCGGTGATTGTAGTCAATCTGCCCGAATCCTCGGCCGCGGTCGCCAAGGGCGTACTACATCTCCCGGGATGCTCCGCGGTACCTCCACGGAGGGTTGTGAATATGTATCAGAATGTTAATGATTAGCTGATGCTAAATTTGGTCAAAGAAGTCACCTACACAGAGCGGGTTGTTAGAGCTGTTCTGAGCTGGTGTTTGGGCTGTTGGCCGCTGTCTTCCCCATCTCTCACACACTTGTATATTATTTTGAGGTGGTGTTCGCAGAGTTTGAAAGGGGAGAGAATTAAAAAAAAAAAAACCGCAAGCGTTTCACTCTAATTTTTTATAATCCCCTTCAATTTGGGGTTAAAAAAAAGACAAGAAAACAGGAAGGAAGAAAAATAAGGAAATGAGATGTGGTAAAAGAAGCTAAAAGGTGCCTTTTAAAAAGATCGTTGCTGTGAAGTGAAAAAAATCTCCAGAGAAACCAAAAAGCACCGCCAAGACCTCTTACGAACCAAAGGAGTTTGTGTTTGATTTTAGGAAAGAAGAGAGAGATCATTCATTCGGAGGAATACCAACCAATTAAAAGACAAATAAAAAAAGTTTGGAGTGGGACGCCGAGAGAGCGAGAGAGCAGGCGGGCGGCGCTGCCGGCGGGCGCTGGGGCGCGGAGATCGCACTTTCCCGGCCTGGGTGAGCCGCGCGGCCGCGCCGCCGGGCTCGGCAGACGCGTCTCGGCGGAGCGAACGTCGGAGCGTTGCCGCGGGAGACGCGCTCCGGACAATGCCCGCGTCGGGCCAGTGACGCCCGCAGGGAATGCGGAGCGTCCAGGCTGCCCGCACCCAGCCGCCGCCGCCGCCGCCGCCGCGCGTTCCTGCCGCCAGCGTCACGCGAGACCCGGCGGGGGCCAGGACCGCCCGAGCCGCCCCTCGGACCCGGCCGGCCGCCTCCGCCGCTGCCTCCTCCTAGGGGCCATTAAAGCCAATGAGCCGCGCGCCTCTGCCCAGCGCAGTCAACTAAATCGGTTTGGATGATTCGCGACCTGAGCAAGATGTACCCGCAGACCAGACACCCGGTGAGTGGAAGAGGCGGGGGCGCGGGCTCGCTGGGCGCTGGGGGATTCCCCGCGTTGCCCCCTGCGCTCGGAGTTGGGTCTTTGGCCGCAGGGGCGTGGACGGCGGCTCGAACCCCGCTCCCTGTTAGTGGAGCCGTCCGCCATCCCAACCCCCCAGCGCGGTGGCACTCTTGGAGAGGGGGTGCGAAGAGGCAATTGAGTTGTAGCCATTTTCTTATTGTTGTCTTTGAAGCCCCTGGAAGCCGCGCGGAGCCGTTAGCCGTCCCCGCGCTGCGACTCCTTGAAGTGGGGGTGGCGAGCGATGAAGGAGGCGCGACTCCGCGCCGGGGCGGGGAGGGCGCCCTCGGCGGCGGCGCGGCTGGTCCGGCAGCGGCTCGGGAGTGTGGGACGTCGGCCCCTTGCGCCGCGGGCCCCGAGGACGAGAGGGCGAGCCAGCCGTCCAGGCGAAGAGGGTGGCGGCCCGGTTCCTCCTCCCCCAACCTGATCACGGCCCGACGCCATGGCGCGAGTCCCCTCGACGGGCCAGTTTCGATTCCGGGTGCGGAGAGAGTGGGCTCGGCGTGCCTAGGGAGTGGAGCGGGGTCTCGAACCCGCGGGATCCGGGGATGGTAGGAGGACGCGGGGTCCTGGGCCACCCGAAACCAGTTCCTGCGGGTCTGTGCGGCGAGGTGGGGTGGCAGGAGAGTTTTCGTCGCTCTTTGCTGGCCTGCGATGACCCCCCACCCTGCTAGCACCGTGCGGTATGTTTTCTCTGTCTCTGCCTCGCCTGTGATGTGGGCTAATTAAATATTTTATTGTTGTTCTTCAGGCACCGCATCAGCCTGCTCAACCCTTTAAATTTACAATTTCCGAGTCCTGTGATCGGATTAAGGAAGAGTTTCAGTTTTTACAGGCTCAATACCACAGGTAACGATATTGACTCTAGCTGATCCTCCTGTTTGCTTAGCTCTTGTCTTCCCCCACTTACACACACAAACACTCCCGCCGGCTCCCCCCTTTTTTTGGCCATCACAAAGGTATTATTATCATTTTTCTTTGTGGGCAGAAAGGGCAAGTCAAGGCCTTTTTGCTTAGGCAGGTGTAAAGAAATTAACCATTCTTTTCTTCTCCCGTAAGTTAAAATAATAATAATAGTAATAATAATAATAATAATAACCATCGAAACTGGGGAGACTTGGAAAACGCTGAGGCCAAACTTTCGATATTGATTTATTGGGGCCAGGAGAGTGGAAGGTTGGGGAAGATTCTGGGGCCTTTTGACTTCCTTAGTTCTTTATTACTCCGGTCTTGATTCCTTCTCACTTCTTTCTGCCATTCCACTGAAATACCAAGAGCCGCGAGACCTGGGAAATCGCAAGTGAGAGGTTTCATTACTTTTATGCTGAAAAAAATGTTTTTGTTTTAGAAACAATCATTAGGCTTAGAGTGCCTTTGAAATATTTTTCTTTCTTTGGCTTTTTAATGACGTATAATTCTTATTTCATAAATGCAAGAACCAAAACAAGCCACTGAACCCAATCCACACTTTGCCCCTGGGTGGTGGTATTCAACTTGTCTTTGTTTTGGAGGGAAAAAATAAGACATTCATAAGCCGTGCTTGATTCATATTTTCATTAATCTCTTCGTGGAACATTAAAGAGAAAAAACTCCCTTGTGACATTTTGGGGGACTTATTTGTGTTTGGATATGTAGACATTATTGTTTATTTTCTTCTTGTTTTATTAAGTGAATTTAGTGAATATTCATTTCTGGATGAGTTTCCGGAATTAAATTGGCTAGGGGGTATTTTTCTTTAAACAAACAAAAATCCCACATGTGATCCTTATTGAAAGGGCAAGTCCAGGCTGGTTCCAATCACCCCTTTCTTTTTTGCCTCTCCTTCAGAAATGAGGGTGGTAGTTAAGATAGTTGATTTGGCATATAGTAGGTGATGATTCAGAGGAGGAAATGTATCTTTATTTACATTTGAAGGATGTAAGTCATGATCTGTGTTGTACTTAAATTGCCTTATGTCTTGAACAGCCTGAAGCTGGAATGTGAGAAACTCGCCAGTGAGAAGACGGAGATGCAGCGGCATTATGTCATGGTAAGAAAACTGTGTCATAGATTCATAGTGCCTATTAGTTTGGGATACCAAAAGCAAGAAAATGTTCAGATTGCTGGAGGCTACAGGATAGATCACGGTCATAGTGCCAGTGCAGTTGAGGTTGTGAGAATGTGACCATTAGCAACCTGTAATTCCATGATGCTATTACTTGCCTCTGACAACCGGCTTTGATTTGATTTTTCAAAAAGTTCATCTGCATGGGGTATAATTTTCTGTGCTTTGTTTTTACAAATTGAAAAAAAAAACACGCAAAACCTCATTGAAGTTTTGTTTAGAGTTACAAGCAAAAATGTTTTTGTTAGTGGTTTTCTTTGTTTTATTGCTCTTGCTCTAAACAGTTTTAATCATTTTTTTCTGGAAACTTACAATTTCAATGTGTTTTATTTCTGTAAAGAGGGGTATTATTATACTATTATACTGATGGCTAACAAAAGACACCAGACACCTTTTCAAAATTTCCTTCACTCTTTATGTTACTAGTGCCTGTGTATTTGTGTGTGTTTTGTATATTTTCTGTAGTGCTGCATTGGTTTGAAGATTGTTGTCTCCTGTATAACTGATTTGTTCTGCCAGAATTTCTGTAATGCCAGTTATTACTACATGTTCAAAAAAATCAGATCTGCATTTTCAGAAGTATTACCAAGCATATTTTTATGCTTGTTCATAAAGGTTCCAGAGTAACTCATTCATTTCCTGTCAAGCCTTTTTCCTTTGACTGTATGAACATTAGCAGTATACTAAAAATTAGAAACTGAACTCTGAAGTAGCGTCACCTTTTTGAACAGTTCTTTCAAAGCATCAGCATTTGTATGAGAGACATTTTTGCCCGCTGTGTCCAGGAATTAGTCCTGAGGGTACCAGATTTTTATGAGATCTTTTTCATTCACCTGCTTCTCATGTACAACAATTGGAGATGTTAAGAATTGTCTCTTTGAACTTGATTTTCTTAGTTTTGTGAGTTATTTCCTTGGAGTCTGTCTTAAGTGGGCTGCTAGTTTATTAAGCTAAATAGTAGTAGACTATTCTTCCTGATTTAGCAGCATAGATATTATGGATATTTGGTTTAGATGAGGCTTTTTATGTTTGTTTTAAATTTGGGGGCATATTGAACAAACGGAGGAGATTGTTTGTCAAAGGCACAAAATAATTGCTTTCTCTTCTTTGACAGTATTATGAGATGTCCTATGGGTTGAATATAGAAATGCACAAGCAGGTGAGTTATTTACTTCTTTAAAACCATTTTAAATGACAGTAATACTGTGCACTTTAGAAAGAAAATTGTATGTTTTGCAGTTTTATTACGCACATTTTTATGGCTACTTGTATTTTAAAAGACTACTGGAGGGAATGTTGTTTTTTTCAAGTGTGGTTCCTCATCTTTTATTATTTTTTTTTTTTGCATATTATCTTAATTTTAATTATTGAAAACGTGATTTAAAACGTCTCAGTGCATATTCGACTTTGTACACTTTTAAAACCAGGATGCTAAATTTTAAAATAGGTCTTATTTTCCTTTTGAAAGAGTTAATTTATGTGTGTTGGGCATTGCAAGCTTGTCTGATGACAGAGCTTTTCTTGGAAAATATTAAAAAGGAAAACTGTAAATTGTGCGAAGACTTCATTGGTTTGGTGTGAAAGAATACATAGAGGGTCAGCTGGGAGGCTCAAAATGAAATCTGCGGCGCCATGAAAGAAATTGATGTAAAATCCTTGTACTGGTCCCCCGAGGCCACTTTAGTTGGATCTTACCAGGCACTGTAACTGTTCCTTCCAAAATTTGTACAGAGTAAATGAGCCTGAGAGGAAGATGTGATGAGGTTCAACACTGGGTCTTGAAATCTAGCAATTAGTTCAGCCAAAAAGAAAAAAAAGGAAAAGATAATCATTAGTCAGAAAGCATTGAGAAGTGTGATTCAAACAGCCTTTTTTTTTTTTTTTCCAGGAGATTGAATAAAATGGTTTAAGTTTTCTAAATAAGAGAATTAGCATACGTATAAAAATATTATTTGGCAATTACGATTCCTCTAGAAGACCTTCATTTTTACATTGCCTAGTGAAGGTGCTTCAGGTCTATCAACTATTTTGGAGTAGGTGTGTATAGTATGTGTTTGACTGCTGGGAAAAGATGAGCGAAAACTTAGTGCTTTTCATTTCTTACTATCTTCATAGTGGATGTCATTACCTTCTAAGTTTAGGAAGTATGAAATGATCACATATTATTAGGCTTTTACTACTTAAGGATTCCTTTTTGGATATAGTTAGTTTCCGTATGCTTAGAATAAGAGGGCTATCCGGAAAATAATTCAGCCATAAATACCTCTGTCTTTCATATTACATGGCTGGATACTTTCCAGACAGCCCTTGTATACTCAATAGTAGAGCTTTAAAAGATGACTATTAGATGGATAGGCATATTTGAAAAAGTTGGGTGAAAAGCGAGTTGTTACTTACACTACGTATTTTTTATTACAGAAACCTTTTTTTACTTTATATGCTATTTGGTTATGACAGTATTAAAATTACAGTACAGTTTGCGCTGAGTTCAAATTAAATTCTTATTTTGGCATCTTTGCCATTTCAGTCTAGGTTAGTAATGTAAATATCTTCCGTTTAAACAAAATCCATCAAGCTTATGGATGATCTCCCCTTAGCTCTGTCCTATAGGAATAAATTACACGAGAGATACCATTTGTTAGTTGTCCTTGTTACATTCATTTTAGGTCTGGATCTTGCACATATCTTTTTTTTTTTTTTTTTTTTTTAAGTGTCCTCACCCCACCACCCAAGATTAATTAGTGTCTTTTTAAAGACAGAACCAAATGATTAGTGTCCCTTTATTTCTCTTCCTGTATCTTATTCACCATAACAACTTAGCTTCCTGATCCCTTTACACTATTTACAGTTCTGAGAGGTACAGAGTTAATATATTTGACTGCATGTATTTTTTTGGTAGCGGGTGCTGTATGGGAGATCACTTAATTTTACGTGTTTTTTTATACCTCTAATTCTGTCATCTTGTCCAGCTTTAAAATTGTGAATGGAGTACATTTTCCTTTTTTTCTCTTGCTTTTCAATTCAATCATATCAAGAATTCTGAGGGCAGTTTATCACATTATGAAATATGGACAGCCCTGAAAACCACCTACTTATTATATTTTCTTTCTTTTACCCCTTAAGCACAGAAGCGTATCTGTCTTTGTTTTCTTAGACAGACAGACTTGGTTCTTCTTGGCCTCTGTTCCAGATGCACTTGCTGGATACCGTCATAATGGAAAGCAGCAATAATGCAGGGAAGTTGCCCTCTGGCATAATTGGGCCTAGTTCTCAAGATCAGGTTAGGCTTATTCACGTATTAGATTTGTGTCTCTGAAGGGTTTAAGAGTAGGAGTCCCGGAGTCCTTGGAAGTACCCTGGTAATTGGTGGCCCTGATATTTGAAACCTTTGTGTATTTTTTGGTTAACGCTCCTGTTCTTCTTGGCTGCTGCCAGCTACAGAGTATTTATTTTTAGAGAAATTTTTCATTGGAACAGAAAATGATGACTGTGATGGAGTCATGACTCTGTGACTTAGCAAATTGATAAAAGGATAAAAGCACAAAGCAGTGACAAACAGGGTCAGGATCTGTCTGGTATTATGGCCCCTCCCCTTTCTGTATGATACTCATCGTCAGTCACCCTGTTGATTCTGGTAGAGGACTATAAAGTGAAACCTATGGGGAATTTGTCATTCTGAAATGAAAGCTAATGTAATTAGTACCAATTAAAGTACATTTAGTAAATTGGATTTAATCTTAATTAAGCCTGTAGAATGTTGCCAATTTTTAACAATTATGTTTGAGAACATAATTAATTTAAATTTTGGTAACTGAGTAAATAGCATTAGTCTGGTAGAATTAGTTGACTTTTTTTTTTAAAGGGGAACTCGGTGACATGACATGGAATTACAGCATAAAATGTGAATCTAATTTTTGGTAATTTTTACTGGATCGATAGAGCTGAGCTGATGAAGCTGGAAAAAACTCCAGAAAAGTTAGACAACAGTGTTCTAGGCTGTAATGTGAACTAGTGCTTTGCTGCTGTCTTAAGTTCTAGCATGAAAGTGAAGATGACAAATGGGACATAGTTAGAAATAGCATATGTTTTATTGTGATGTCTTCATAATGGAGTTTTTAAAAAATGAAAGAACATTGAGAGTTATTCCCTAAGGATTTTCCTAAGTGTGGGATTTTTGTTTTTTGTTTTGGATAGGGTAGTTGACCCACCATTTAGTTGTTACTTTTTTGCTGATTGTTCCTCTTTATAAATACAGAGTGGCTTCTAAATGGGTCAGTGACTGTGGGCAGAACAGGGTGATGCATGCAGTTGATAACATTGCTAAACACTGCTTGTTCCAAGCCTTCACCTGTAATGCTGTAATTAAAGAAGACTGCCCTGATTTAATCTGACAGCAGTAGTTACCACTTTAAAAAGTGAATATTGGATACAGATTAGGAATACTAGGTAGTATGTGAATTCAACCAATATGAACTATAAACGGAGGTGAACATACCGTATTTTGAGAACATCTTATGATGTTCTCATAGTTAATATTCTACAATCTGAAGCTCTTTGCTAAAAAATTTAGCTTAGTATTTGAATTTTGGAAATCAAAACAATTTAGAAATCTGCGCTTAGAACCTAAAAGAAATGAGTACTGTATACTTATATATACCTATTTGTTTATATGGGTATAAATGTATATTTTATGTGTATGAATGTAGGTATGTATATACATAAAATTACTATTTTTTTCAAATCAGAGCAAGAAAACTCCTGTTTCACTCCATGCTATGTAAGTTTTATTATGCGACTTGGGCCACAACCATTTGAGTGCTGCTAAAATATTAATTGAATAGAAATAAAAGGGCCTTGCCAGCTGATAGGATATCATAATCATAGCTTCTCTGGTCGATGGTAAATGATGATAAATGACATTAGGAACCTTTTAGCAAACTGTAATAACTACAAGGAGGGAAGCAGTATGGATTTGCATTATATCTGATACCCTCTAGTACCAAGTGGATTGCCAATACTGCTTGTTTAGCATTTTCTGAGGGCAATAGGATATTGATTTCTGACTTACAAGGAACAGCTCTATTTTCACCATTGAAAAGTATTGCAGGTTGTTAAGAAGAAATTGACTTGAAGAGGCCGACTGCTGCCCATCATGGAGCAAATAAAGCAAAACTGCTGAAGCATGGTGGAGCAGCGAGACGGGCCCTCAGCAATTTGTTGCTATTAATTTACCATGCTCGACAGCAAATCAATCGGCATCTACTTCATCTGCTGGAGAAAATGCTGTCCAGGGCAGATAAAAGGCTCGGCATGGTACAGAGAATGGACTGGATTGGCCAAAAGGAGGCTGCAGTAAATGTGTAAATAAGTGAAATCAAGGCCACCGTTGCAGAGGAAGCTGTTGTTAATTAGGTTGGTGCTTTTTTGTGAACTGTTTTAGAAAGCAGCTGAGGATTTGGAGAGTAGAAAGAGATTTATGGAGGTTGAAGTAATATATGACTGGCATGACATTACAGCCTTTTGTGTACTTGATTCTAGGGTGCGGTAAATTTATTTTGGGACAGTGCCTGCAATGGAAGTCAGTTTGTTTAAAGTTCTGTTTAGACCAGATTTCCCGTAAGAAAACTTTACTTTCGTGTATTACTAATTTCTTGCCCATCTCCTGTCTTAGATTGTATATGCTTAGATTTGGAGGAGTAGATGCAAGAGTAGGTGTTTGAGAATGTAGGCAAAAATATGTCTTGTATTCATAAGCAGTGACTAATTATGTTTTTCAGAAAAGGATGTGATCGAACTCTTGTATAATAATGAATAATGAAAGTGAACTATTCTCAAAGCTGGGGTATTCTAGCTGAAAGTAATAAACCAATGAAAATTTTGCTGACAGGACTTTCTTTTGCTGTATGAACATTGGGAAATAATGTAGAGGGGCTGAATAGTGGGTGCACACTACTAGACTGGAAAGTCTCAAAGAGAGATGATGAGTCAATTTTGATGACTGCAAAAGACTCCAGATACAATTAAGAGATTATGTGTGTACTTGGGGGAGAGGAGGTTATTTGTGTTTTTAAGTTTTTCATTAAGGTGTAAAGCCACTTTTTCTAATTGAAGATTACTTATCCTTTGATAGTATTTCACAATTAATATTAACCAAATGGAAGTTATTGGTGGTGCTTTTTCCTCCTGCCTCTCTGATTTAGACATTTTTGAGATAAGGAGCCAACTTTGAGATAACATGCAGATTGTAAGTTATATTTTTTCCAAAACTTTGAGAGGATCTAGGATTAAGATAGTTGATACCATGGCCTTCGGCAGGACCCAGTTTTACTTGTCATAGAACCTTCAAGAGAAGCAGATCTGGTGAAGGAATTTGACCTGTCAGGGTATGTGCTTAGGGTATGTCTGGATGGCATAGGTTTCCCCCTTTTTCTTGAATGTTGAGTTCTTAATTTTTTCATTCTTGAGGTCTCATAGACTAGCTGAAAATGTTTCACCTACAGCAGTGATTGTAAAATGGAATTGGACTTTTCTTTTAATGGAAGTGAATGTTTATTATATATCTGGCATGTACTTAACACTGATCTGGGCACATTGCCAAATTTTTTTTAATTCTCACAATGATCCTAAGAAAGGGATTATGTCCAATTAAAAGATGACTAAACAGGATCATATCTGCACAAGGTGAAAGAGTTACTAGGTAGTGGATTTGAGACTTCAGATGAATTTACCTCGAGGGATGACTCCTATGAGATACATTTGCGTTGGGTTAAAGATTCAGCCCCCTTCCCTTGATTCCTGGAATGGGGAGCTCTCTGGGAAGCTGAGATAGTCCTTGGGTTTGTCCTTGAGTCACTGAACTCAAGGCTCATACTCAGAACTCCTGGAGTGTCGAGGTATTCTCTGCAGCCTTGCTTAGATAAGCCTTAGGGCGGAAAAGCTTGGCCTGGTCTCTCCATCCAGACTGCTTTTAGTGGATGAGAGGGTAGGGGTTGCTTTCTTTCATTTGGAGTCTCCTGCAAATGGGGCAGGGAGAGCTGTTTGCTTATCATGATCTGGTTTGCTTCCTCCCTGGGCAACCTATTTCTTATTTATTTACTGACGTGCTCTTCCATTTAACTTTTATCTTTTCCTTGTGGCTTCTAAAACTATGCCTGAAGACGAGAGGCTGTTTGTTAATCACTATCTTGTGGGTTTTTGAAGGGGGCAGCTAGGAGGGGAAAATGCGATGTTTTGTGGCCTCTTTGTAGTTCAGAAAGAAGTTCTTAGATGCAGGAAATCACATGCAACTCAAATTTTTAAATGAAGGCAAATGTTTTGCTTTTACTGTTAAAAGATTTTCTGTGCAGCATTCAAACAGAGGTTTTCCCTTCTCACTGCCCCTTAACTCCCTGCTGGATATTGTTTATTTTTATTTATTTTTTGTTTTGCTGGGCAGAGTTCTTTGTATCCTAAGTAATATCCTTTTGAGCTGAGTTGGACCAATGAACTGACAAATAAGATAAGTCTTTAGGTACTATGGCAGCCTCACTAAAGTCTAGATAATGCGGACACTGGCATATTGTTCTCAAATTCTTTATTTCATCTTTCTTTTCCTAGAATTTTCCTTTTTTTTTTTTTTTTTTTTTTTTTTTTTTTTTTTTTTTTTTTTTTTTTTTTTTTCCTTTTTGCAAGGTAGAATATGTAAAGTCAATTGGGAATTAAATGTTTAAAATGTGCACTTGGAAGATATTTGTGTTTGTTTTTAATGAGAACATTTTTATTGCCTTTGATTGATGTGACTGTCACATCAAAAGCAATAATATATTTGATGGTTATAGAGCAGTTGAAAGGGATGTGATATGTAGAAGGTACTTTCCCCTGATCCCTTGCTCTTGGAAAACTCTCATCCTCTGTTAATGGTAGCACGTCTCCTGGTGTTGTGGCTAAGGTGTCATCAGTCTCATGAGTGGCTGTTGGGGAGAAGTAGGAGGCAGCATAGCTAGGTGTGGGCACCTGAATATTTACACTGATAATGACAGTTTGCAAGGCTTAAGTTAAGATTTGACTTGTTTGGAGTAAGTGCACTGCAAACAGAGTTCATGAAATTATTGCTCTGTGTTCAGAGGAAAGGACCTCAGAAGTTAACAGTCAAAAGCAAAAATTAGAGTTGTTTTGATTTTGCCTTAGTAACAGCTGTCTGTGGTGGTTGTTTTATATCTGTAAAGAGGGATTTAACTGGCATTCATCAACACAAATCTGTATACCCTCTCTGTTTTCATTGGACTTAACCCAGCGTTTATGCCAAGCTCTTGCTATTTCTCTACCACGAAGCCTAACGTTCCTCAGAGAGCTGCAGTGTGTAATCCATAGTCTACCCGGGGGACGAAGGTCGAGGTATAGATTTTCTTAGCTGGATTGTTAGAAGCAGAAGAGATGCTCTCTCGGTACTCGGTCCTCTGGTGACTGGGTCACACTGTCGTCATTTGTGAGGATTTTGCCCACAAGTGCTTCACAGTTTGTATTGTGAAAGGAGTTTCTATATTTCATGGAAAGGAAGGACGGCTGCTGTCCTGGGGCAGGACTTGAGCTTGTCCTCAGCCTGACCGGCCGCAGTGCCTCAGATCCTACAACTGCCTGGTGCTTGCAGCCGCTTAGGCAGTGAGAAGTTGAGGGAAGAAAGATAGATACTGATTTTCTGACTTTTTAACAAGCTTATTTTACTTATTATTCTGATTAGGATTCTGTCTTACTTTCTAACGAGGTATTCTGCTTTTGAAGGTCTGGATTATTTTGGTTAAAGAATTTGAAAATGCAAGGAAATATACTGGAAAGAATAGTAATCACGAAAATTATGAGCACTAGGACTCTTTCTTTACAGATAGATTAAGGCATTTTATGTGTTCTCTTTAATCTTCCCGATGTTCCTGTAAAGCAAGTAGCAAGCTTGGATCTGTGTATTTATTTAAATCGCTTCTGTTGGTGGAGTACACGACAGTTTGCCAAGTAGTGTCATTCCACCAGCCTTCTTGAACAGATGACACTGAGGCTTAAGGGCTTAAGAGACTAGCCCAGTGTCACAGTACTGGAGGATCAGCGTGCAGGCAGAGAGACCAGGCTTCACATAGGTCTGTGAAAGACAAGAGGTTGCATAGTCAGAGTCCATGGCAGAAAAGGAAATAGGTTTCTTGACTGCCCTGCCAGGGCTTCCTTTACTGACCATGGTGTTTCCAAACAGTCAATAGTGTGCTTGTTTCTGTGATGCTTTTGACTCTCTGCAACGTAAGGAGCAAGGGGGTGCTGCTGGCAGTCTAGGAGGGGTTACAGTGTCATCTCTAGCTAGAGAGCTGATCTGTGTGTTTGTGTGAGTACAGAGCCTCTCTTCTTCCAGTTCCCCTTCCAATGTCTGGGCCTTGCCCAAAGGGAGGCTAATTAAATTAAATTACACAAATTAAAATAGGAAGCCTAGATCCCCTTTTAGCAACGTGCTTAATAAAACTGGCTGTTCCTGCATTCCTAAAGTGTACCATGCATACACACTGTACCAGATATAAACTTGAGTCTTGCCAGTCTCTCCTCTCCTGCTAGATTGTAAGCTCCATTGAACAGGTGTGTTTATTGTTCTCTCCTGTGTCCCCGGTGCTACTAACTGTGCCCGTCACACAGTAAATTTTCATGAAGTATTTGGTGAATGAGGCAATACTTGCATTCAGATTGAGCTAGCCAAGAATATGTGTGATTTAGTGTTTTTAAGGGGATACGTAGACTGCAGGATAACAAATGCAGAATTTCCAAGCCTAGATAGGTCTGTGATGCCTACTCGCTAAGTTTGTGAAAAAGTAGCAGGCAAGCAGGGAAAGTAAAAGTACCTGGGCTTGCTGTGCCTTTCAAGAGCAAGGTAGGTTAGTTGAAGTAAAATATATATATTTTAGCATGTGGAATCTGCCTTTTTAAAGATGCAAACATAAATCCTTCCTAATTGAATTTAAAATTCAGTTTGAACATCATTCTATCACTAATGGTTAGTGTGTATGAAAAATTCTTTTTTTTTTTTTTTTGAAAACTTCTTGTACTAGCAATAGGTCAGTATGCATATGGTTTAATTGAGTTTGGGGAGATACTGATCTTAACTGCACTGTGGTGTGTTTAGCTAACTTCGCTCCAAATAAGTAAAAATGCAAGTTTCCAGTTCTTTTCAAGGGACAAGGAACTTTGAAGATATATTAGTTTTTTGTGTGTGTTGAGATGGGATATTGTTATGGAAATTAGTAATATAGTAATAGTCATCATTATAACGAAGCGATTTTAGAGAGCTTATTGTGCAGGTAATTTTTCCCTTATTCTCACAATCACCTTATGAGATTATTATTACTTCCACTTTATATATGAGGAGGCCGAGAGATAGAGAAATTAAATATTAATAACATCTTGAGATTAGCCAGTCAATAAAATAGGGTACTGGGTTTGACTCAGTTTCAGATCACTGGTATAGATTTTTCTGCTGTATTCCAAATGCTGTGTTTGGATTACTGTACTATCAGTGCACTCTACTACCTCCCCCAGAATACTTGATTGAGTCCAGACATTCTGATTCTAGCTCTGGCCATGCTGGTAACCAGCTGTGTGATATTGCTGAGTTCCTTAACTTCTCAGGACCTCTTTTTCTCAGCTTAAAATTAGAGCGTCAATGAATGCCAAGATCTCCTTTTGCTCCTCCAGTCTAAGATGACTGGTTTTAGTCTGTTATGTTCTGTGACCCAGTGAACAGAAATTGAGACTTCAGATCACTTCCTTTTAGTCTCAGAAAGTCCCTTTTAACACCTAATGTCAGAGGTTTTTGTTTTGTTTTGTTTTAAGTCTAAAATTAACCTAATGAAGCTAGAAGTAAAAATGGATACACACACACACTGTACTTTATATTTTACCAGGTACTTTCTTACTTATTATTTTATTTAAGCCTTAATGATGTTGCTGAAGCATTTTTCCCATCCTGTGGATGAATAAAATAACTCAGATGATAAATGACAAAATCCCACGGTTAATCAGTGGATGGTTCAGAATTCATTGATTCTCTTAGGGCCAGCAATTCAGGCTAAAAGCAATGTAGATGTAGAACTAGATCCATTACATAAAACATGTAATAAAAATATACACATATATATGTATACACACACACACACACGTGCGTGCGCCCACATGCACCCACACCCACCCATGGGTGTCTAACCTTTTGGCTTCCCTGGGCCATATTGGAAGAAGAATTGTCTTGGACAACACATAAAATACACTTAACACTAACAACAGCTGAGGAACTAAAAAAGAGGTCCCTGCATAATTTTCATAATGTTTTTAAGAAAGCTTACAAATTTGTTGGATAGCATTCAGAGCCGTCCTGGGCCACAAGCGGTCCGTGGACTGCAGCCTGGACAAGCTTGATCTGTACATGTATGTAATATACTGTATTTTGCCATGCGTAATGTGCACCCACGGTTTTGGCCCAGACTTTCAGGGAAAAAAACTTTTAATTTTTTAATTTAAATTTTTATTTGTATTTAGGTACTTGTTTTGTGTATTATAAAGAAATTTTAACATTTATTTTTTAACATATTGTGGTACAAGAAATTTTAGTAACAAATAATTACAAAACAGAAGAACAGATACAAGGTACAAGAAATTTTTGTATAAAATTATTTTTATGTTAAATGATTATTGTATTCTAGGGCATTATTTTGCATATGGATATTATTATTGATTTGTAGAATTACATTTTTAACTCATAAGCATAAATAAAAGAATTAAAAGCATATGTATAAATATGAAATTAGTACTACCTGTGTATGACGTACATTCTTTCTTTGCCCTCACAATTTGGGCAAATAGTGTGCATTATACATGGCAAAATACAGTAATACCAGTGCTTCTTTAAAATGATCAGTTTTTGTGCTTTTCCTTTGGCATGTGTTAGAAAATGCAATCATAGAAGTCCTCAAACTGTATGAATTACAATGCAGTCCAGTAAGTTTTCTTCCGAAGTATTGAGGGACTGTGTTAGTATACTACCTGTATTTAATTAGCTCCAGGAGGATTACTTACCCTCTAGAATGAAATGTATATGTCAGTTTCTCTAGTTAACGTTTACGTTGTGACATCCAGAGTAAAGCATGTTTGTAAACTGACTTGAACTCTTAAGTCCTCAGGTTTCTTGTATTGTCCCACCAGGATTCTTCACTTAGGGAAGGTTTGGGCTTTTCAAATTACTTCATAATGAGGTAATCGTGGGTAAATAACAGAAAGGGAAAATGTTTAATCTTGGTCTTTTTGAACTGATGACTAAAGGATATCTAAGATGTCCTTACACCTTCACTAAGGTATACATTCTAAAGGGAAGAGTATGTTTTCTTACTGCTACACCCCTAGCACCTACGTCAGTGTTTGGTAGAGAAAATGAAAGAATCAATGCTGGAACAACTGAAATAATGGTTTTTTATTTCATTGCATTTCCTGTACCACTCTACGTTTGAGTGTCAACTACCTATGTATAAGCTTTGTTTCTGAGCTCTTACGTAGGACTTGGCTATATGATGAGCAAAAAAGGCCTCGATAAGCAATTTAGGTTAGTTGTTCTCGTAGCAATTCTGCCACAGATCCTTGAGCTGATGATTGAGCATTTTTAAAATTTAGGATTGGATTTATTTCCAGACGATGATTTATTTCTGAAGTATCTTTCAGTTTTACATCACATGCTTTAAAAATGATCAGTGTTAGCAAAAACTCTATTCCTAATTTCGTTGTTTAGTGCTAAAGGGAATGAATGCCATTTCAGAAAGTTAAATGTTTAGAATCAGTTTTATGTATGAGGAAATACTAATATTTTTTGAAGAACATTCCTTTGAGAAGTGAGGCTATTGTAGACAGTTAAAAAATCCTAACATTGCCAGTGTTTTACAGTAGAACCATGGGATAGCTTACTTCTTCCACAGGCACGGCGCATATTACATATCCTTCTCTAGGCTAAGAGTGAACAGTGACTACAGGGAGTTAAAGATTTTCCATGTATGTATCTTTTCTCGAATTTTAATGATAATAGTAACAGTTAACATTTATTGACCACCCCCAACCCCCACCCCGTGTACTTGGTTATGTACTGTTTCAAACGTATTAATTTATTTAATTGATAGCCCTTTGAGGAAAGAATCTGGTTGTCCCCATCTTGTATGAGGAAACTAAAGCAAAGAGAAGCTAAGAAATTTGCCCAGGGCTTTTCAGCTAGCATGTTGCAGAGGGAGGATTCATTACCAGGCCGTTTGGCTTCAGAGCCCATGTTCTGAACATTGGTGGCAGCCTGCCTCCTAAGTGACCATTTTAATCAGGTAAGCTTGTTCTGTTTTGTTTTTGTTTTATAAATGTACCTAGTTAGTCCACTGAATTCTGTACACACTGAGCTTCGATGTTACAAATAGCAGTGGATCTCCTTTTAGGATATATTTGTATCAGAAAAATGCTTTTTGAGTTCTTTGGTCAGCATGTTTTTTGCTGCTAGTCCTTTCGGAGAAGTGCGGGATAGTTCTTCAGTGGTGTGGTGTGGAAGAGAGCAGTCCTCTCGGTAACTAAAGCAGCTTTCCCCACCTCGCTGCCTGATCTCTGCTCAGCATGGGCAGTCCAGCTCTGGCTCCGCTGCACCAGCTGTACAAGTAGAAGGAACACTTTCTTTTTTGTAATAAGTGAAAATAGCCTTGGTCTTCAGATTCACTTTTTAATCTACAAAACAATTGCTTTATTTTTTGCTTTAGGACTTTTTACCAGTGTAACTGTTGGTTGAAATAGGGTTTGGCGGTAGTTTTTCAGTCAGGGCTGCAGAGCTGTGCACATGGCCATGAATTGGTTAGTTATCGCAGGTTGGAGAAAAGTAGTATGTATATCTATATATAGATGAATCGATACGTGTGTGGATGTGTGGGTGGGGGGGGAAGTGTGGGTGGGTGTGGAGGGGGAAAAAGAGAGAGAGAGAGAGAACGAGAACATGCATGAACACAAGTGGACAGCTGGCTCATGACCTGTTAATTGCAAGCCTGTATAGATATATTTGTATTTCTTATCATGGCACAGTACCTTTTCTAGCCACATGGGAATGTCCAAAGGACTGGAAAACCACTGAGTGCCTACCTGGGGTGAGAACAGGAATTTGAGGGTCATTGGCTGGGTTTTAAAGGACCCACACAGTCCTTGAAGTTACTTGCAGAATTGTGTGCCTTTTTTTGTGGGAGAGGAGTCTGTAGCACGTACTGACCCAGTGAGGAAATGGGGACCCAATCAAAGGAGTCTGAGAACTATAGAGTAGTGGTCTCTAACCAGGGCAGCTCTTTTCTCCCGAGGACATTTGGCAGTGTCTGCAGATATTTCTGGTTGTTAAAACTTAGAGGTGCTACTGGTGTCTAATAGGTAGAGGCCAAGAGTCAGCGTTGTTTGGCTTCTAGTTAATTATGTCATTTTGAGAGAATGTGTCAAACCATACTTGTCTTTTCAGGTTTTCTCTTTCCTTTCTCATGGTGATGATCGGAGTAGAGTTGGTGATAGTAGGTTTTTATTTCAAGTTCAGAATGAGGAAGTTACAGGGTCGTCTTCTGTAACCAATTTTTTCTCCTGCAGAAGGAAGGGTGACAGAATTTTTCCTTGAAACTATTGGACTAGCAGAAATTTCTTGCTTTAAGTGAGGCCCAGTTGTTCTGGCTACCCAGTGAGGGCCTCAGAATTAGTCTTAGTTATTTCGTAGGTAACAGTTTTTCAGAAGTTCACCCTTCCATTGTCCATGCTGATCACTCCATCATTTCAGCCAGTCTCCTGGACACCCATCTGGTTAGTGCCAAGATTTAATTGATAGACTGGGACACCTGAGAATTCAGCATGACACCTTGATCTGATCTGCCCCCATTGAGGGGGTTAGGGCAGATCTCACTGCAAAATAGTCCTTCTGGTCTTCACTTGGCTTCATAATTAAGTCAAGTGCATTGTACTTGTCTTTGTCTAGTCATGATCACATTGTGTAAGTAAACAAAATGGAACTTTGAATTTTCTAAGTTGCCTGTGCGTCTAGAACATGGGTTCATTTAATTTTTCAATGTGTGGGCACTGATCAGTGAAGGTAAGTTTTACTTGGGCTTACTTTTTTCTCCTTGCACATTCTGCTGTGCTGTGCTATGGATGTGGGTGATTATTTTAAAGGCTTTTGATTTTGGGGGACATAGAACTGTTTTGGAGTGTGGCTTATTACCTCTAAGTATGTCTGCCTTGGTTAACCTCAAAAAATATTATAGTTCACCTAAAGTGACCAATGAAAAGCATGGTGGCCATTCAAAGTTACTTGCTTGAGTATTTTTGGATAAGTTGGGGAAGACAAAATGCTTTTTAGGGCTTCTTAATGGATAAACTGTCCCGCAAAATTCCAGCGAGTCCTTAAGCTTTTACTTTTATGTAAGTTTGAGGAATGTGGAGATGACAGCTTTACTTCCTTGTAAGCCTTTTTCTTACATTTATGAGGTTTTAGATTTAGGAGAGGCTGGGTCAGGCATAGTACATTTTTAGGTACGAAAACCTTGCTTTTTAATGCAGCAGCTCATTTCCACATGATATGGCTGGCCTAGGAAGAAGGCCCATAGATAGGACTGACTTCAACCAGATCTAAGCAGAACTGATAGGATTTCCTTATAATTTAAGTAAGAACTCAGGATATTTTACATCACTGTGGATGCATACAGAAAAAATTGTAATGGGGTCTTTGTTGAATTTGGATTGTGGTATGGTATTCATGCCAGCTTCCCATGTTAGATTTATAGAGCTCACTTTTTCTTTGTTATTCCATTTTATAGCTTGGAGGCATGCATTTGTCACTTTTGTTTGTTTGAGACTGCCTCCCAGCCCCCAGCCCCCAGCCCCCACCCCCCAGCCATCAAATTAACTTTCTAAATGGAAATATTTAGCTTCTCAAACTGACGTATCTGGAACTGGATCTACGGAGATTATAAACTAAAGATTTAAACCTGAAAAAGAACTTAATCCTTTTAAGGTGTTTGTATCTTTCTTCATTGGGAGAGTTACTTGGTAAAGACAGAGTAGTATTGGACTACTCAGATGGAAGCCAAAGTCTATCCTGGCTTTTAATCATTCATTCAACAAATGCTAATTGACCTCATAATATTTGCCGGGTATTTGAGTGCTGTAGAGTTATGAGAGGTAGAAAGAACATTTGCCTCCATGGAGATTATAATCTTTTTATGGCATTTGGACTAGTGGGAACAGTACAAGGCAGTGTGTGGTGATGGCACTGTTGTGACATAGGCAGAACATGAGGAAGTCTTTCTAGCCCAACAGTGATTAAGGAGCTGTTGGAGAGGATATGGAGACATTTATGTGGGACCTCAGAGGAGGGAGTCACTTGGGCAGGAAGAAAGGAAAGCGGAGCCACAGAGATAGGAAAATGCTGTGCATATTCAGGCTGTGGTTAGCATTTCAACCTTGATTGTGTGATGAAGGAGAGAATGGTTTAAAAAGGTAGGTTTGGCATAATAGGCCTTGCATGCTAGTTCTAGTACATGTGCTATTGAAGGAAAGCAGCAGGAAGGTTAATCAGACAGTGGGGAAGATACACTGTCTGTTTGGTAGTTTGCTTTATTCTTAGCAGCAACCGTGGGGACAGAGAGCAAATGTTCAAAAAATGTTGGTTGAAGTGGTTTCAGTGGAGAGAGGGACAGGGTTGAGGAGGTTACATGGGGCTGGAAAGAAGGAACCCAAGTGATCCAGCAGCTCATTGGATGAGAGGTGTGGAAATGCATAGGAGAAAGCCTAAGACAGCGACCTCTACAGACTGGCAGAATGTTAGTAGCATTGATAGAAAAAGAGACTTTGGAGCCCGGCACGCGGGTCTTGGTTATGCTTAGGGCATGAGGTGCCTAGGGAGGAGAGAGTGAAGGAAGGAAGAAGAAGGAAGGACAGTAAGTTTGTTGATTCTCTCACCTTCATGTCTTCATATCAGCACCTTGCTTCATCTCCTGCCAAACCTGTATTCCTGCCAAGCACCTCTAGGATTCCTTTTCATTAAGACCTGTGTTTGTGCCTTTATTATTCTATACCCAGACCACAATGGACTTTGCCAGGCGGCACTTTGTGGGCAGTGGTTTTAGGAACTTAGGATTTTAAGGAAGGTGTGTGACCTTTGTGTCAGTATATGAGAGTGTTTTTCTTCATTATTTTGCTTGATTACTGCCGTTACCTTTATATAGATAAAATAGTGGGAGCTTGCAAATTATCTGATTTTTTTTTTTTTTTTTTTTTTTTTTTACTTTTCCCTTTTAAAGATTTTTTTTTAACGTTAAAAATAGGCCAGAATCCTCTAAATTATTCATCAGCTATGAAAATTCTTTCTCCAGTCATTCTTTCATTACGTTTCTTTTTTAAAAAATTTTGTCATTTGGCCAGGAATTATGAATAGGTCAGTGATTCCTTGTCCTTCTTGTGTTGAGAAATTTCATGTAAACATGAGGCTAAATCTGTAATTATCTTGAGAAACTACTATATTTCAAAAGAAATAATTATTCTCATTGTTCATTATGTATGAGCCAAACACTGAAATTACAGTGGATGCTTTCAGTAAATGTGAATTATATGTGTGTAATTAATTTTCTTCCTTGTTCCTAATACGAAGAATATTCTGTATTTTAAACTCCCCCCCCCCCCCTTTAGACACTTGTCTTAAGCTGCTGTAGTTGAGTGAGAACAGCAGTGATAGTAAGGAAAGTTAAATAAACATGAAATTAAAATGGCCATAGAGTACATTTTGGTAAACCAAAATATTGCTTGGTGGCATGAAGCCACAGATCCATTCCAAAAAAAAAAATGCGGAAATGTGGTTTTGCTGTCTGTCATGCAGTCTGTTTCAACTGTCAAAAACATACGTTGCTTTATGGGGTATTTTTTTCAAGTCTGACCGCAGCTTTTAATTTCCTTTATTCCACCCACACCTCCCACCACATACCAATGTATCTATTGCTAATTTATGGGTGACTTAAATGTAATGACATAATCATCAGCCACCAAAAGGGTCATCATTTGGGACAGAAGTTTCTTGTCTTAGGTGTGCTCAGTGTCAGTTCTCTGCTTTGGGAGGCTTTATGAGGGCTGTCCAGAAAAAAAAATCTAGTCATAAATGCCTCTATTTTTCATATTACATGGCTGTATACTTTCCAGACAGCCCTCATATAATCAGAATACAGTGATTGATCTTGTTTTTGGACTTTTCAATCCAAGTTACATTTTGAGATGTTTAAAAAATAGTTTTGAAGTGCTGTGTTTAAAAAGTAGTTTTTTTCACATTAAAGAAATTGTTTAGAAAGCAAAAGAAAGAAAAAGAATAACCACCCATGGTTTTACCACTCTGACCTAACTGCTGACCTGGGCAGGGGCTGAAGGCTAAGGCTTCACCGTGTCTGTGCCAGTTGTGTTGGAGCTGATGGAGAATTGTGCCCCCCACCCCCATATGCCTCATATTGAAAAATACAGGTCAAAATTAGGAGGGTAGTATGTAAAATAAAGATGAATATGTCTTTATTTCTTTTAAAAGTATAAAGGTACAACACTGTATACAGTAAAATGAAACCTTAGATCTTTTAATTTTCATCTGTTTGTAACTTTATGGTCTCTTAACACTTTTTGGGCAACAGAATCCTAAATATTTTTCAGGATCTACTCTTAATTCAGCCAGTAACTTCCTGTAGTATTGGCAAGTCTTTTAACTTTTCTGAATCAGTGTTTCTCATTCATATCCACAAAACAAGGGGAAAAGACTGTATCCGTGTGTTTTATAAAATGCTGATTCCTATGTACCTGGCACCTGGGCATCAGTATTTTCAGAAAGCTCCAGAGATTGATTCTAATGATCAGCAAGGTTGAGAACCAGTGAACTTAGAGCAGTGCTTTTCAGACTTCATTGTGCATGCCAGCCACTGGGGATCATGTTAAAAGCACATTTTATTTCATCAGGTTTGGAGTGGTGCCTGATAACCTCCATTCTCATCCCCAGGTGATGCTACTAGTCCACTGACCGTATTTTGAGTAGCAAGGAGCTAAAGAATCCCAAAATTTCTTCCATTTCTATGTTATTTCTTATTTCCATAGTGTAAAAATGCAGTGCATGGGAATCCATGTGCTGCTTGAATAAGACCCCAGTTTAGGATGTCAGCAATTTCAAGTAACTTTAATGGTACCTTGCTTTGGATAGCCTGACCGAGCTCCACTTGGTGGCTCATGGGTTGGTACATTGCTCTAGAGAAGAGGGATACTTTTCATTTCTCCCTCCTCTCCTCACGGAGACCTCACTCTCGTATGTACTTTTAATGCTTTCACATTCTTTCTCCTTATCCTTCAATGGCTATCCTGCTCATAGGGACTTCCAATTCCTGAGTAACATTTTAGGTAAATGGGCAAAAAGAATCATAAAGTAGTACATTTTACTTTAATTTGGTTTCTCATTTGAGCATGTTTCTTAGAGAAAATTTATTAAACATACATTAAAGCAAGAAAAACTAATTTTGAAGCATATTTTGTTGTGGGAGAAGCATAAACATCCTTAAGCTGTAATGTTTTTCATGCTCTTCTTTAACCCTGTCATTTAGAAATTAGAAAATACTGTTGCAGCTGCAGTCCTTATTTTTCTTTGTTGTAGCACAGCAACAGACTAGCAGGCAACTAGTTGGGAAGACCCCTGGCTGGGGTATCTGCAGAACTGATTTCTAGGCCATCGCCTACCCTTATGTGCTTACATGTGACTGGGAACACTTAGCTTCTCTACTTAAACCAAGCAGGGGAAGTGTTGGAGAATTTTGTTGCCCTGAAGGAATATACCTATCACCTTTTGTAAAGTCCCAGAGGGTAAGAATACTGTTTGTGATTTGAATGTTTTGCTTTAGAGCAGCACACTCGGTGTGGCCCGTGTACTGCTGCAGGTCTGCAAACTGTTTTTTAAAAGTAGGTATACAATAAGGAACTTGCACCAGACTATAAATCAACACTACTTCCTTCATTGAGAATGTCTTTATTGTAAAAAACAAAAACAAAAAAAAAAACAAAAGAGCAAACAATTTAAAGAACTCCTCTAAGTGAACTAAACAGCAGTTGATTTAATTCCAACACAAGCCTATTATTATCTTCTTGTTGATGTAAAACAGTTTGGGAGTTAACTACTTTCAGTAGCACTGGTTTAGAATATTTAATCAATTAAAAGGGTTACTAGAGTTTTCTGAGTTACGTTGAAACTGAAGTTCATAAAATAAAGAAAAATAAAAGGTAAGTTCAAAAAGCAAGTTAGGATAAGCAAGTTAGGTAAGATCAAGTTCAAGGTGGTAGGGACATGTCAAGGCTGTTGACACAGATTCACAAATAGGAAGCTTTAAGAGTCTCTGCTTTGATTAATGCAGAACTCTTAAATTCTTCTGAGTATTTCTGAATTCTTAATTTAATAACTTCTAATTTTTGTTTTTCATTTCACCATCTACTTAATGGAAAGAACATTTTACTGTAAGTCGCACATAACTGTTGTTCTGTAATCTTAAAAGGCAAGAAGCTTTGAAATAATTACAAGAAGCTTTGAAATTCAGTCTGGCTTCCCCTCCACCTCTCTTCCTCTCCCACCCGCCTGCTGTTCTTTACTCTTTAGTACTACGTATAAAATTTACTGCATCCAAGGCAAGTATCTGTTTACCAGGAAAAGAGAAAGAGTGATCCTTTGCCAGTAGCAAAACATAAATACTGAAAAATGTCTTTTCTGGGTCACAGTTCAAGAAGGTGGAGAAATAGCAAATTTTCTGAATCTGCACCTGTGACCTCTCTTCTCTTTGCAATCAGTTGGGAGGCACTGTCCTACTGTCCTCTGTTATTACTGTGCCAGTCAGTGTGCTCTGCTCCTCCCCACCACTTCCTCCTCCTTGCCACCCCAGTGAGGGATGCCTTCTTAATTGAGAGACAGAAAAGCCCTAAGCTTGAATCAATACCTAACGACACAGCTACTCGATTTGTAGCACTGTCTAATCTCAGTTCTGTCTTAGAACAGAACTACTTACCTTAAGGGATTTTATTCATAAGTCTACCCTCATAAATATTTCTGCCAACCAGATAAGGGGCAGCTATTATTCTTCCCATTCCATGGTAGTAGAAATGGAGTCCCAAATCACTTACGGCTTTGCCTAGAGTCATGGCTCAGCTGGATTATAATTAATGAGAGTCAGTCTGGGAATTGGGACTCCATAGTTTTATCGTTCACAATATCTGGTGTGGTTTTCAGAATATTTTGTCATTTGAGTCTGGATTCTTTTCTCGCCTTTTCATAACTCTCGCCCCAAACAAGCCTTGAAACCAACCTTGTGACTTACTTTAATGAATGGTGGCACCATATGTAGGTTTTGCATGTTGGAATCATGGATTTCTTACTTACTCTCATTGTCCATATCTGGTGGAGTCACAGTGTGCTGCTGATTCTCTCTGCATAGCATGTCCCCTTTTGTAGCCCTCACCATCACTCTATCAGACGTTGTTATTCCTAGACTGCTGTGCAGGCGTCCAGGCTAGTGGCTGAGTCTGCAGCCTTTATCTTCTCTGCTCCCTTGTCCCTGCTTAAGGAGTTCATGGTACACTTCTGTATCTGTTTGTATTGGGTCATTCTTTAGGGGCCCTTCTGTACATTTCCCAACATGCCTCTATGTTCTTCTCTGCTCTTTTCACCTTTTACATAAGTGATCTTGTCCACTCTGCTAAATAGATGAGTTCCCCAATTTTTGTTGTTTGTTCGTTTTTGTTTTTGTAGCCTGAATGTCTGCTAAGACCATTGTAGGTAACTGAGAACTCACAGGTACTTAAACTCAGCATGTACTAAAATGACATCCGCACCACAAGACTGCTTATAGTCCAGGGATCTCTGTCTCAGGAAATGCTAGAAGCATCCACCCAGTTAGTTTCTCAAGCCAGAAACTCAGAGGCAGGTAATGATTACCTTTCCCTCTCCATCTTTAGTCACACCCAGTCAATCATCTGGTCTCTTGAAATCTACTCCCAGTTACTCCTGCATTTGTTACATTCTCTCCACCTATCTGATCATGATGAATTACTTAACCACTTTACTCTTCCTTGACTTTATCTATAAATCTGAGGACAAAAGTATTCCTTTTAAAAATTGTTCTGAGTTTAAGTGAAATCTAGTACAGAGGAATCTCTCCATGAATTTTAGGGTGATGACTATAATGGGTACCCTTAGCCACCATATTTAAGGTGAATCTCACTATGAGTAATGAGTTGTCTCCTAACTGGTCTAACCTAGGTAAAGATGATCCGGGTACACCAGGCTCTTCTGGATCTGCTTCTTCAGCCTCAGCTTGTGCCACCACTGTTCCCTTACACTTGTCCCGTTTGGCCAATGTGAATGTCCCATACTGGTGCTGCCAGCTGATCCTATTTGGGATATTTTTGCCCTTTTCCCTGTCCTTTATCTAGCAAATTCACTTCATCCTCAGTTACCCAAGGAGAGTCCCTGTTAAGCATTTAACATTTTGGTATCTTTTTTTTTTTTTTTCAATGTCTTGTCTCATGTTAGATTATGGGCTCTATAAATCCTGTCTCATTTCCCTACTCTTTTCTGAGACTGTAATATAACATCTGACAGTATAGTAGACAGATTGTTTAAAACTGGAATTAATATGGCTTACATGTTGCTTTCTTCCCAAAGCCACTGTAGTCACTTCAGTCAGAAGGGGTTTCTGCTGCCCTCACCCTTGCATTTCTAGGGCTCCTCTCTGTACTACCTACCTAGGTACTACGTGGTATCTGTTACTGTGTTATTTCCATTTGCTCTTCTCCTGTACTGGATTGTAGACACATTAAGGGCCAATGTGAATTTGGCTTTCACTGTTTATACCATAGCTGCTGGCTTCAGGGTAGGAGTGAATGAATGAGCTGGTAATCTGAAAGTGTCTCATTGAATTTCCCAAGTCTGTGGTGCTATGGGAATTTATATTGTTTCTATTCTGAAATTATCTTTCATCCTCCATCTTTCCTCTTGTGGTATGTTTTGTGGTTATAAATCTCTTTTGTCCTTGTACAGCCATCAAATGTGTAAGTGCCAAGAAAGGGTGGGGTTAGAGGGCAGAAATGCACTTGAGTGTCTGAACCTCTCATCTGGTATTTATCAGACCTTTCCTAGGAGTTGTCCTTGATAGGTCCTTGCTGCCTTCCAAATAAAGTTCAAGCTCTTTAGCGTGGCATTCAAGACCTTCTATAGTCTGATCCCCATGAACCCTTTCTGTCCTTATTTTCCACTCTGTTTTTTATTGCATGCATCCTGTGCTCTAGCTTAATGGTTTTCAGTCCTGTCTGTACATTAGAATCATCTGGGGACCTTTAAAATAAAATACTGAGGTGTGGGTTCTACCTTCTGATAGTGAGTTAATTGGTCTGAGGTGAGACCTGGGCATTGGTGTTTGTGAAAGATCCACTAGTAATGCTAGTGTAAAGCCAGGGTTGGAAACCACTGACTAGCTCAATATTTCCCAAGAAAAATAATCTCCTCTAAGAGCTTTGAGAAGAAAGGGTTAAAGTAGTTTGATTAATACTGCATTTCATGTGCTCCTTTCCAAAGATTTATAACTTACATTATCAAATGAGAGTCTCTGAAATGTCCAACAAGAAAGAAACCTGTTTAACCTTGTTTAAGCTCTGTGAGGTCATCTGATCGGGGAGCTCTTTATGTATATAATACCTGTTAATAACATCTGCAAAACTTGGTATAGAACCTGCTTTGGGTGATGCTGCTTTCAGCCACATCTCAGTTTTAAGTCAGTTTTCTGTTTGTCCTTTCTTGATTTTATCTAAGCCATGCCCCCCCGTCCAGCCTTCTAGACCTTCCATTTTACCTTCTTCTTAGAATTTTTCAGTATTTGAAATTCCTCTTTATGTACTTGTGTGCTTGCTTCTATCTCTCATCCCTGTGATGTGAACTCCATGACAGCAGGTCTTATTCACCCCTGTGTCCATCCAGCACCTAAAATAGGCCTGATAAGTAGTAGGTGCTTAATAAATATTTGTTGAATTACATGGTTTTGGCTTTTTAAAAAATACCTGTACAATTTAATCTTTTGGGTAGGATACATTGCTCCAATGACCACCTCCCTCCCTCCCAACCCCCCCGCCCCCAAAAAAAAAAAACAAACCAAAAAACTGAATAAATGAAATAAGAACAGACAAGGAGTTAGATTTTAATTCTAAGTAAAAACTTCTAACTATTAGAACCTGTGTGGTGACCCACTATACCTCAAATTTTCAGGAACTGCTTTTTTACTTCCTGTGACACTTGGGATGCTGGTATATACCTAGCACCTTTACTTTGGCTGTTGGACTCATCCCACTGGTTCACTCTGGAGATACTATTGTCGAGTTTTATCATAACTCAGCATACAGGGTGTCCTTCCAGTGTGCTGTCTTAACAGCTGTCCCAATTCCAGTGGTTCAGGTGGTAATAGTCTGGTGTGAGTAATCTCAGGAAGGAGGTTGAGTGGCATCTCCTTTATCATATTTCTAAAATAATCATTTAAACATATCTTGCAAAGGTTTCAGAAGGGAAATTTTAATCATTTACTGTCAGAAATTGTCCAGAGTGAATTTGCATTTCTTTTGGGAGCCCACTGTGATGAGTTACTATTCTTTTTGAGTTAGCTTCACAACCTAAATGCCAGAAAAGATGGTATTGGGAAGGTTAACAAACCATATCATAGTATAAGCAAGTCTTTCTCTAATTGTTCCCAAACAATTTTAGCATGCTTGCAAAAGATTTCAGGAAATTCCAGCCACCTAACCTGTACTGCAGTTCCTTCTGTTCATTCAACAAATATTTTTGAGTGTCTTCTACATAGTAGGCATTGGGGCTATAGACAAAGATATCTTTGCTGTCATTGAACCAGCATTCTTTGGAACCTTGTTCTTCAGGGTGCGTGGTCTATGGATCCACAGCATTAGTAGCACCTTGGAGTTTCTTAGAAGTATAGACTCTTAGGCCCCACTCCAGGCTGGATTTTAACATGATTCCCACTTGATTAGTATGCACATTAAAGTTTGAGAAGTATTACTCTAATTCATGAAAACAAAAACATTTCAAGTGATTATAAATGCTGTGAAGGAAAGACTGTAATGGATCCTAGTGATTGGGAGAGGGAGTTGTAGAGGAAGGTGGGTAAAGCTGTCTGGAGATGTCCTGTGGGCTGAGAGTGAAATGATGAGTTAGGGCATAGCCATGGGAAGATCTGGGGGAGTTCAGGTGGAGGGCCTCCCTTCTTCTTTGCCATGCTTTGCCCACTCCCATCTTCTCTGTTGCCAGGGTCAGACTTTGCTTCTGCTTTGTGCTCTAGCCACGCCAGGGCCCACTGTGGATTCACTTGTGCCTGGACCTCGTGGGTAATGAAAGTGTTTGGCCGAGAAGTATGAGTGCAAACAGCAGAAGAGCAAAACTTTGGTTTTAAGAAGATCTGGTTATTTATCAAAGTGAGAACAATCTAAGGGAATGGAAGGGAAGAGTGTCTTAGCAGTGACTTCTTCAAAGAGTTGAAATTTTATATAATTGGGAGGAGGAAGGCCATGCTAGAATTGAATGGACAAGAAGAAAGGAAATGTTTAAGAATGCAGATGGAGATGGAGCTTTGTTGAAAAATAGAGGTAAACAAGAAGAAAAGAGACAAGGAGGTCTTTGGCCTGACCTAAGAGAACAGACTGAAAAATATAGCATGGCTCTCATTATATGAATGGTATGGTGTTTTGTTGCTTTCCTGGTGATAAGTATCCTTGATGAGAACTTGGTAAGAAGATAGTATTTTTCTTTTTTGGTTTTGTTCAGATATCCAAAGTTGTTCTGTCTAGGTATTTCTTATGTACATTTTAATCACATAGTTCATGATGGGAAAAATCAAGGTAAATGATCTTTACCTGTTATGGGAACAAGGCATATTTGTTCCTCTACTGTGACTAGTATCAAAATAAGTCATTGTGAACCAACATTCAAAGCCACCTGTACATTTATGTCAGTAGGAAAGAGTAGGGAGGGAACTGAGAGAGAGAGATTTTAGTTGAGTCAGAGACAAGAAAGGAGGGAGAGGTAGAAGAGAAGAGAAATAAAAAGGTAGCTGGCCAGGCTTGCTGAGACACACTGGCCCAGGCGTGCCGGGGCGTGGACATTTGCAGAACTTAGGTGTCTCAGTACTCAGAGTTAGCAGGGGCTCTGACCAGCCCCTCCTTGTTCCACGAAGACGAAAGTGAAGCTCACTAGAGAAAGCTGGGTGTTGTTCCTACTCCTGACATTTCAGGTTCCCCTCCCATCTTCTTTCCGTTTTCTCTGCCCCACTCCTCTGGGAGAGCTGAGTATAACTATGATTATATGAGAACTGAAATGATTTGACTTTGTAGGAGTAATTGGACTTCAGGTGCAGTGGTCATCATGCTCCACCTTAATAATGTATCAGTCTTAACATTTGGAGCAGTATTTACACACAATATCCAGAGCCCAGAAGAGGTAGGTATGATAATAGGCAAATATCTGGGATTTCCCTAAGACTTTGTAAAACATTAAGATGGAAGAGAAGGGGGAATCTTTTGCTTCAGTAGAATAGCACTTCATCTTTGGGACTGGATTGGAATAGATCCATGATACGGAGGAGTACTGTGATACCCTCCGGGAAAGCACACTGCCCTGCATATTCCCACGGTGGCACCCGGGTACCTTGTTAAGACCAACAAACGAATCACCTCGGTGTATGCAATTAGCTCAACTGTGTACTGGGTACGTTATAGCACACTTAGCGTGCAGGAAAGAGCATAAACATAAGTTCCAGCGCGAAGCCGATGGATACCGTTTGAGGCATTAACATCAGAGGAATCATTGCTTTAGTTTAATTCGTGCAGGCAGTAGATAAAAAAATGGTTGAAAGTTGACACTTTCATTATCGTCAAGGTAATAGTAATTGAGCATTCTGTAGACAGTACCTCTTTCTCTTTGGAGGAAGTGGGATGATGAGAGCTATTAAAAAATCTTAATAACTTTGCAAAAAAAAGTCTTGGTAGTTTGAATCAGCCCTTTAGGGAACTGATAGATGTCTTATTAAATTGATTCTTAATGTTATCACTTCATTTTGTTCTATTAAGAAGTAGAAAATATTTTGTGCAAAATAAGCAACCAAACAAACAAAAAACTTTGGCACCCTGTTTACCAACTTGCTAGCAATGCTGACAATATTCTTGATAAAACTCTAAGCCTTATTCCAGTCTGGCATTCTTTGTAACATATAAAATTGGTTTTATCCATTACATGTTCTTATTTGTAAAGATGGATTTTGATGACAAGATAGAAACTGAGTGGTCAGTTTAGAGAAATAGTACTACTTGAATATCTTTTCTTCATGTTTAGTCTGGATTTTTACTAAGTTGGGAAGAATTTCTCATTAGTCCTCTGGCTTTTTAATCTAGGAGCAGGCAGTATCAGTTTCAGAAGTTGTACTGTTTCTCATACATTTTGGAACAGCTCAGTGAACAAATCAAGATAATTCATTTTCTGATTGAATTAAAAATTACAGTCTTTGTTCTGTAGTGGTAAAAGGAGGGTAAAGGAGAGAGTTGTGATATTTGTAATTTTTCTGAACAGGATTTCAAACAGAATGAGAAAGAATTTTTCTTCACTTTAAAAGAAGTGTTTACATATACTGGGTGTTAGGTTCTTGATAAACACAGAATAAAATAAATAGAATCATCTTTGAAAAAAGTTTGGCGGTGAAATTGCTGTAGAAAACAGATTAATCGTGAAATGTTACGAATGTTTTCTGAAACTGTAGTTTTGCTTTGTTTTTTTTTTCCTTTTTGGTTTGGCTGCTGAAATGATTTTCTAATAATGTTTTGTTATTCAGTTTTATTTCAAAAATACTATGTAATAAAGTTGTTCCTGAGTTGTTCCTATTTTAATGAGAGGCTAAAAATTCCAAGAAACATTTTTTAAACCAACCATTGTTTTTGATACATCTCTGGTTACTAAAATAAAGTCATCTGTACTTTCTCTCAAGTTTATTATATGATTAAAATAAAATTTGTTTAAATTTTTAAGGAAATCATATACTCGGAAATAATCTAAATAAAAATTAGGTTTTATTATATCAGGACTATTAGAGGGGATGTAATTCTGTGTATGTGTATGCCTAACTAGCTTTTTGTCTTACTTAAATGACTAATGCAATTTGTTGTGATTAGGAAAATATGTTTTTGATGTTTCAGTATTCAGTGCTTTAGTATTGGCTACTTTTTTTTGTCTAGTGATTGAATTGTGGCATTCTTTCCATTGCATGACAATGCTTTCCCACAATGCACGATAGTTAATATATTTTCCAATGGTTCTTGAGTTGAAGTGTGAAGAAAAAAGCGATAAAAGGTTCTCGGTGTTTTTCTGGTTCTTTACTTAACTGATCATGCTAGTAGTGTACTGGTCATCACCACTTTGCAGTGAGCTTGTCAGTGTTCATGTGCTAGGTGTTGTGAGTGCTTGGGCAAGGGATTTCCTTTCTTAAGTTAACCTTTTTCTAAAATATTTTACTCAAACATGTTTTTTTATTGGGGATATTTTTATTGGAGAGTGGCATAATGGTGGGAAATTTTAGGGAGGGAGTTGAATGGTAGTGAGTTGAAGGTGGGAAAATGTGTGTATCTTATTTTTTTAATGAATATTTTGATAGAGGAAGATGTACTACAGGTGTCAAAAATTGTTAATGTATTTGACAAACTATGGCTGTAGAAACAATCTTTGTTGTATTTTGACATGAACAATTATTGTTTTATTGGTGCTTTTAATGCTATTTTGGTGTATCATGGGCATCAGAAGACAAGAGACAACAGTGTCCATAAAGCATCAAATACCATGGTAACATTTAGTAACCCTAACAGCAGTATTTCAGAGTCTCTGCCTGTTTAAATGGGCTGTGAATGTACTTGCTGAGGGAGGCATGAGCCACATCACCTATAAATTTGATTGGAAGCTACAGTGCTGGCATAGGCTGATGGATAGCAGATTAGAGCCCTGATTAACCATGTGATTCGAAGACTGGGAATATATTGTCTAAGCAAGATTCATCAGACGCAATCAGAATTTCAAGTGGTCAGATGAAATTCAAATGTGTATTGTGGCTTTTCCTCCCCTAGTGCTTTTCCTCCTAGGTTGCCTTTTTCCCCCTCTCTTTCCTCAAAGCTGAAAAATACTTCTTTGATGAATCTGCTCCTTACCCTAAAGCTGTCTGTCTGTTATTCATCAGAAAGCAGGTCGCAGTTCAGTGAGCAGAAGGAAGGATTTTAATAGAAGCTGTGCCAAGGGCTGTAATGCATCATTTTAGGGCCCTAATTACATTACAATGACAAATATCAATGGTGACAACAGCAATAACCTACATCCTTTAATGGCTATGCTGGAAAAAGAGTTTGGGCTCCATGCCATTAGATTAGACTCAGTTTCAAAACATAGGCCGTTAGAACTGTGTGTCCACAGTATTACTGGCTGATCACTGAAGCCCAGTGGAAAGGCCTGTAAATAAATGATGCCTCCCTAAAGCTGGGTCTTGTGGGACAAAAGAAGCAAAATTAGATGACCATGGAAGCAGCCAGTGTTTCCGAGGCAACTTTAGCTTTCAAAGTGAGGAATGACCTGCTTAATTTTATGAAATCACACACACATCCCACCCCTCCTGCTGCCAATTAGCCTGACCATGAAAATCCATTGGCATGACAACTTAAAGAAATTAAGAAGTCTTTTAAACAAAAGGAGGCCCTTTAAAGAAAACGTTTGGAAGGTCTGTGACTCCCCCCACCTTCTGTTATATATGCATGTTAGCATACATGAATCAGTAAAACAACTTTTCTACATTTATTTTTAAGAAAATGCAGATTTATTTTTAAGTTGCTCAGACTTAAAGTAGCCTAGGTCCACAGTTAGTGAAGCCAAGTAAATATCTCTTGTCTTTATTTTACCCTTAGAGTAGTTTTTATTGCCTAGATTATGTAGGCAAGCAAACTACTAAAGAATTCAGTTTTCTTGTGTGCCCACACATTTTTCAACCCTCCTAGCAAGGGTCTGTTTTATTTATGTAAACAACATAATGAGGAAAATATGCTTGGCAGATGGTTCTAAGCATTAGAATCATCAGTTTGGTCTGCCCCAAAGTGTCTCATTATCTTTTATTCCTCTCCCCTACTTACTACCTTCTCCCTACAAAAAGCTTAACAACCAAATGCCTTTGAGATGCAGTGCTTTCAGTCTGGTGAATGCTACTCTATTTTCTCAGCTCACATTGGAATTTCACCCCATAACCACTGTGGTATGTTCGTCCAGGTGGAGAGTGGTTTTTGGTGATTCCCATTGCAGCTTTTCATGGTGGTTTAAGCATTCTTAAAGGATAGCTAAATGTTCCATGGGGCCAGTGCAGTAAATTAAATCAGGTCAGCACAGTTGGGTCCTTATTCACTGCTGCTTGTTGGTGCTGGGTTTTTGTCCATCTTGTTAAGAATGCAGAACTGAAATAGAAAGCTTAGGTTTGAAACTTCATGGTGCATTTGTGTTTTCTCTTGGCTGGCAAAGTTTTTAAGGTGCTGGCATTTAAAAGATTGCATAGCTACAAAAAGTCAAAAGGGTTGCTGATGAAAGAAGGAAACTTAGATTGCACAAGTAGAATGTCGCTGTCATTCTGGTAATGACTTAGCAAGAAAAAACATTTTTGTCCCTTTGTAAAATGAGGAACTGACCCTGGATGGAATTTATTTTAAGAGTGTCTCAAGAATAAGTAATTGCTTTATGTTTTCCACCTCTCAACACTTCTCTCCTCTTGCCTACCCCATCCTTATAAGCTGTTTTGTATGTATGAGGATTTGTATAAAAAAATGTGTTTACATGTCACATGCCAAAGTCTATAAGGAGCCATCTGTTAATACAAATTAAGATGAAATTAAGCTGCACATTGGTGAAGCTTTGGGTAGCATTTTAAAGAAAATGTGGTGGTGGCCTCCCTCCCTCCTTCCTTCCCTTCTTTTCACCTTACTGTAACATTCTATTGGTGTAAAATTTCTGTTATAAAAATTATTGGAGAATAGTCCCTGATGTCTGATGTTATTGGGACTTTTGCAGATCTATATTACAATGGTAATGTCCCCAAGGTTAGTCTTCACATACATATGAATTGCTTTCTGCTAAGTATAGGAAGATTTTAGCATGTTCTAAACCCCTGCACACAGAAAATCTTGGTGGGAAGCTCTTGGAAATGTTTATGGTTGAAGAAAACATGCCATTCTCTAGCAATTTATAACTAAGGGTCTGAAGTAATCAACATTTTGGGGTTGGTTGGGTGCTGTTCTCTTGGGAAGTTGGGGACTTGATTCTAAAACTTCAGTGCCTGTGTTTAAAGCAAAAACCACAGATGTAGAAATCCAGTGAGTACTGATTGAGAGAAGTTGGGATGTAGGGAACAATCTATCTTTACTATCAGTGGAAAAAATTCAAGGCTTTATGAAAAACTGCATTAGAATGAACAAGGTTCCTATTGAAGGCTTTCGAAAATTAAATTTATTTTTATGTTGTCCTGGTGCTTGAAGCTTGACTTTTTAAGATGAATTCTAGTTAATAAATTGTGCTAATAATGTGGCACTATTGTCACTGCCTCCCTTTAATGGGCTTGCTGATGAGAGTTTTCCTCTTCCTTAGGAAGTATGCCAGCCAGAATGTAAAGTGTGTTTTAATATCATCCTCTTAATATTTCGGGAATTTGTAACCAGCTGACTGTTCTCTTTATTGCTTTCTTTTCCTTTTTTTTTTTTTTTTTTTTTATAAATTTTTTTATTTTTTTGCAGGCAGAGATTGTCAAGAGACTGAATGCCATCTGTGCACAAGTCATTCCTTTCCTGTCCCAAGAGGTAAGGCAGTTGGTTTGGGGCACTGGGCTAGACGATGTCATTTTAGTGGTTTTGCAGAATCGGGATTGTGGGACTGACTTTTTGGCCTTGTCAATCTCTTGATGTTTGTATTGCACATTTCTAAGACACAGTGTTCACGTTCCAATTCTACACCTTATTAACATTCAGTGGAATATAATTGTGTTTATATTTTCTAACATGCACAATGAAATTCAGTTGTTAAAATATTTTGCTGTCATTGGACAGTGTATTGGTACTCAGAATTGCAACTGTTTGTAATGGCATCTAATAGAGTAGGTTGAAAAGTTGCTCCTGAGACACGAGCTTGTTCTATGCTTGTGTCACACGGGGCATCAAAAGTTAGCAGAAGATATATCAGATAGAAAGTGCTTTACATAGTAAACAAACTAATGTAACTTTTGGCTAGCTGCTCTTAAAAAGTTACTTATTACCTGATGACATCTTTATATTGCCTGTGCATTTGGGAAAAGGCACCTAAGATGGACTCAGTGGGCTCACTGCTCTGAATACGAGGGATTTAGTGCATTGCCAAGGCTTGGTGTGCAGCTCCTTTCCATTCTCTGTCTTTCTCACCACTTATGGAAAGTGCGTACTGTCCTCAGATGCACACGTGTTGGAATGAGGATGTGCATTTCTAGTGCACAGTGGCTTCCATGTAGCTTTTTTCCCTTCTTGGTTTTTTTGCTTGCTTGCTTTTGGTAGTTACAGAGTTTAGGTGAGTATGCTAGAAAGGGATACTTTTTACTTCCTGATTACTGAATCCTTCGTTGCTCAGGAAAGATCAGCTGTGAGAAGGAAGATGTTAACTAATGGAATATTTGCATTGTGTAGGGATAGAAGTCACCGAGGCACTTCCCTCCTTCCCTTGGTTCTTTTAAGTGTGTTCTGTCGCCCCTTTTCAGGAGACCACTGATCACCTGTTTACCAGTGGGCATGAGCTGATGTTAGTATGCAGCTGGTATTTGAGCATGCATGTGTGTTACAGAGATGTGGATTCCTATATCATTTCTTATTTGGCCTGCCTGATAGGTTTGTGAATTCCTATGTGACTTTTTATTTAGTCTGAATTGGGTTGGGCTTCAGTAACTGTATTCCATGGGGGTGCTCTTATTCACAAGTTACTATCCTGAATTTAACCCTACCAGACGGCTGTACCGATTTGTCCGTCATTTCCGAACCTGCCGCTAGACCGCTGTACCTAATTTTCAGTACTTTGCCTCATACGAGAAAACAATGACTCCAAGTTCCATCTTATTCTAACCACGTGTTTGCGTGTAACTAACATTTTTCTATATCATGTTGGTTTTTTCTCTTTAATGCTCAGGAGCCCAGGTATAGGGGACAGTTAGGTTCAGGGTCTCAGGTCTGGTAGGGTTAAATGGTCTTCTGGATCACAAACAACAAAGGATGTATTGTCTTTCTACCCCTTTAGCTTTGACCACAAATCCACCATCCATTTGGTCGATCCCCTTTTGCCTATTTCTTCTACTCAGGCTTGCGAGTGACTAGATTAGTTGGAGTGGTGAGAGTCAGGGGCCTGCTTGCATTTCTTTAGGAAGCCTGGCTGCCCTCTGCCTGTTCCAAATCAGCGTGTGTTTCTTCTTACTTGAAGCAATTCTGCTTTATCTCCAGAGATGGAGAAGGGGAAGAATGTGTAACTCACAGAACTATAACCAGGCTAAAATATCATAGCCCAAGGTAGAGGGAAAATGTGAATTATTCCTGGAGTGGTATTAGAATTTAGGATTCTGCAGGCGTAGACCCCTATATACAATCACTAGACAGCTTCTTCCCATGGCATTGTTGAAGAATGTGGGGGTTATGTGCAAAAGTGAAAGGAGGTCTGGGGCCAGATTTGCTAGTAGGTCATTGTCCCACATGAATTTATTGTCTGTGTGAGCAGGCCCTGTAGGAACAGAATGTGTAATGGTAGGTGTGTTGAACAAGACTGGACTGGAATTAATTGGCTGAGAAGTTGTACCCTGTCAAGGAAAGCCATGGGGAGATAGCGGCAGCACCTTTTCTACTCTGGAGTGGGAGGGTAGGCATCATAGCCTTACCACTTACTGTTTATTTCCCCAATACTCTAGCTATTTCTTGGTTGAAATCCTTGGTTCATGTATAAGAATGAGTGGCCTGTGTCGTGGTTTTCTAAATTGTAATTCTGTGTATATCTTTTCTTCTACTTACTTTGTGTTTAATTGGCTCTTCTTTTTTCAGTTTCTAAGGTGTGTTTATACCTTTCAATGTGTGGGCCACAGACATGTTCATTCCTGCCCAATCCAGTCCTTTCTGCAGTTTTGTGTCTGAACATTGCCTACCTTCTTTTCTCTTCTGGGCATTCTGTAAGCATCAGACTCCTCGCCTCCACCCTGAGGCCAGATGGACCTTAATCTGGAGGGAGGGGAAGAGGCAGGTTATTAGAGGAAGATGAATTCTATTTCCTGTCTCTTCAGAGGCATGGAAAATCACTCTTGCATGGCTGCGAACATTGCTTGGTGCCAGGACTGAAGGCTCTTAATCTGATCTTTTAACACTGGCTCTCTGTGTGACAGTCTCACTGCCAAAACAGCAGCTGCGGCATTAGAATTTATTTAAAAATGTTTTTATTTAAAAATTAAATGGTCATATTTAGAGAAAAGGAAAATACTCCCTGAAGACTAGTGCATAAGCTACGGGACACTGGTTGGAGGCAATTTTTTGGAATTTGACAGGGACAGGAGGTAAATTACATACATCTAAATGACATCCATTTTTAATTTAGCCCCTATGTGCTGATCTGCGTACCTGCTTAATGTTGCTAGTGATTCACATTTTCTAAAATTATAAAAATACATAGTACTGAATGACACCTATTAAATTTGGTTTTAACTGCAAAACATTTTTAAGAGATAAGTTGCATAATTGTAGCTCCCAAGTATTTGAAGTGTGTCTGTCTATATAACAATCACAGAAAAGTATTTTTCTATTGAATTTTACTAAAACTTTTTTTAGAAATTAGAGCGAATATATATTTTAATGATGTGCTTATTGTACTCACGTGACTACTTTCAAAGTTCCAGGCATTAGACAAAATTATTGCCAATTCTTGTCAGTAAAGTAACTATCACTAATAGTTCTTAAAATTTTATAGGATCCCTAGTATCAGAATTTAGAGAAACCTTAAAAGTTAGTTCTCACCTGTCTAAAGCTATTTTTTTTTTTCCTCCCCTTTCCTTTGGCTTTTAGGAATGGGTAAAAATTGCTCTAGATTCTACTGTCCTCACATCTCTTCTTCAGAAGGCAAATCTCGAAGTAGTAAATGGGAAGCTCTTCTCTATCCCACTTTGGGTCTCATTTGCAGAGAAGGAACTGTGTAAATAATCAACTCCCAGTTGGCAGTTCCATAAGCAAGAGATGCCAGGATGATGTCAATCGGATCTGGGTAGAGTCTTAATTTCCTTTTTACAAATTAGTGACTTAGTCTCAGTTTCCTTATCTGTACAATGAGGTTAATAATATGGAATGCATATGACAACTTTGAGGGTTACTTGGGATTATACATATGCAGTTTAGCACTTAGTAAGCACCTCCTGATGTTGGCTAGCAGTAGCACTAATTTCAGGATCAGGAGAGCTCTAAATTTCCTTGTGATAGCACCTGGAGGTCAGCCCTCCCTCCTCTTTTTAGTCATTGGTCTTTTTTTTTTTTTTTTTTTTTTTTTTTTTTTTTTTTTTTTTTTTTTTTTTTTTTTTTTTTTTTTTTTTTTTTTTTTTTTTTTTTTTTTTTTTTTTTTTTTTTTTTTTTTTTTTTTTTTTTTTTAAGATTGTGAGTTGGTTACCTTCCCCTCTAATGTCCTTCTGATAGAGGAAAATAATGTAAATTAAAACTGAACCCAGGAGTGACACTGGCTGAAAGTCTCAGTAAGGCATTATGGAGGCCCAAAGTGATTCTCTTCTAGCTCCAAAAATTAATTTTCCCATTTTGCAAACACCTGTCTTTCCCCAGCCAGCAAGGACAAGATCCATAAGGTGGCAGCTTTTCAAGGTGTTTAACCTGTAGTGCTCACCTCAGAAGGAGCAGAGGTTTTGGATGGGGTCTCTGTTTTACCCACAGAATTACCTGGAAAAACAAACTTCTCAGTTCTTTTTGGAACCGGCTAGTTGCTTAGTTGAAGTTAGCTGTGTTTGGTTGAGTAGTTTATGTGGATAGACTCTCTTTTTTCATCACTGATTTCAGGATATAGCTCTTCTAGACCCCTAGCTAGACTTCATGGGCCCCCAGCAAAATGGAAGGATACCAGTAAGTGTGACTTGCCTCCAGGACCCTCCTCCTCCTCTTCCAAGAACATACCTTTAAGTAGATTCTAATGTAGTTTGAAAACTATACGCCACTTGTCCACTTGTTACACCCTGGCTACAAGGTGCAATGTTTTTGCTAATTTGGAGTCAGATCAACTCTGCCTTTTTACCGACTTTATGCTGGGAAGGTAGATCAGTCTGAGCCTTAATCCCCCTTTAAACAGTGAGACTAGTCCTGTCTTTATAATGTGTGTTGTATGTACTAAAATATAAAGCACTTGGGATAGTAAAGGCCAGTTCTGTTTTGTTTTCCCTTTCTTGGGAAATGGAGTCCATTCCAGCTCATTTCGGGTCCCAGGACACTTTGGAGAGTACGGACTTAGTAAAAACTGGGGAGACATCAGGTGATGTTTCAGAGGGCGCTGACTGGCATTCTTCCTGTGAAGGTAGCTGAGCCGTGCAGCTCCAGAGGCTGCTTCCAACAGAAAGCAGGTAGCTCCACCCACGGTATGTTCCAGAAGGAAGGGGATACTTTATATTTTGGCAAACCAGTACGTATTTGGCTTAACCTATTAGATTAAGTAAATATTGGGCACTAACTGAGGGCCTGATTTGGAGGACCGTTGTGGTTTTTGTACTCTAGTCCTTTGGATTATAAAATAGTTTTGTTTTTTTAAAGATAGGCAGGGTATATTTTCTGATGATCAACAAGGTGTTCCTAAGGCCTTTGAGAACTTCCAAACCCTTCATAGGCAGTAGGTGCAAATTTATTATATTAGAGTTCAAAATCATTTTTCCTCAAGGTACAGTTGTATTTTTCAGAAGCTTGCTGCCCCCTCTAACAGATAACAGCCTGAGGTCAGGCAGACCTGGGACCAGATCCTCGATCAGCCACTTGCTTCCTTTATCATTGGGCAGAATATTTCACTCTTCTGGGCTTCAGTTTCCTCATCCATATCATGGGAAACCTGCACGATACACTTGCACTGTAGAGCTGTTATATGAGGGTGTGTGACAGTGTAAGGAACCTAGCTGGGTATCTGGCTGCTTTAACCGATCAAAAGAGCAGTGGTTTAGTCAAGATAAAAACTTGTTTGTCTCTCACGGAACATACAGTTTGCATGGAAGCAGCTGTAGCTAATTTGGTGATTCCATGATATTGTGAACTCACGTCCTTCGGGTATTGATGTTCATCATCCCTAGCCCCAGGCAGCAGGAAGGAGAAGAAAGAGGGCATGTGCTTTTTTTTTTTTTTTTTTTTTTTTTAAGTGCGTAACATGGAAGATGTTCATATTTTTGCTCACTTTGCAATGGCACTATCTAGTTACCTGCCCACAGCTAGCTGCAAGAGAGACTTGGAAATGTAGTGTTAGCCAAGTGCCCGTTATACTCACCTAAACCTCATGCTATCATATGAAATGGAATATCAGGCAACAGCTAGCAATCTCTTCTAGACACAGCGTTGTGCATAAAATAAAAACAGGGGCCATTATTATTGCCAGTGTATTTGAAGAGAAGTCTTATTGAACCAACAGTGTGTCTTTATGTGACAAACTCTAGCTCCAACTGTATAATAAGCACACCTCGTATTTTAATTTATCACATAAAATATAAAATAATGGATAGTTCTTGCTATAGAAGTCTTCTCTGGGGTCCGAATTGTAAGGAAAAGAATACCCATCAGTTATTGTTTATCATTCGTACATTCATGGGGCTGGAAAGAAACTCATATGAGCAGTTGGAGGCCCTGTGGTCTGCCTAGGTCTCAATTCACAGCTTATGTTTAGGCCTGTATAAAGATTCTCGAAGACACCTCTCAGTTGAAGGATGGGATATAGCAGATCACACATAGACCTACCCTCGTTAATAGTAGACTTGCTGGAAGGAAAATGCTACTTGAAGCTGGAGAAGTGGTTCTTAAGGAAATCTGTTCTCATGAGAGGAACATTTTGCAAGTCTTTAATTTAGTCCTTTCCTCCTCACCTATCTATCTCAGAGCTATTCTTGTGAATATACATTGTCCTCGATCAGGAGAAAATGGGATAATGTGTGTGTGTACCTTACTGGAGAGAGTGAAAGAATATAAAAGTGGTTCCTTATGACCCATGGCTTCCTAATTCCTACTTATTAAATCCCTGGTCATCATTACCTTTGGAGAAATGGCATTTATCTTAACCTTGCTTTCAGCAGATTGTTAGAACTTGTTTCAGTACTAAGGGAGATGAACATTCCCCTTCCCCCCCACTTCTCTGTACTTGCATGGTTCAGTTTTCTTGTTCCTTGAGTTACTGAGGAGGAAGCAGGGCTGCTTAGAGGCTGGTGGAGAAATCCTGTATGTAAACTTGTCTTCCGAGTCCTGGGCGAGTCCTCGCAGGGCCCAGCTGGGAGGCCTGAGTTCATTAGTGATCAGCTGTGTTTCTTTACATTTGTAAATACTGATTTAACAAATAAAATAAAGAATTCAAATAATTCTTTTAGTTACATTTAACAATAGCTCTTTGATCATTAGAAGTTTTAGAGTATAAAAAGAAAGGAGGAGTGAAATTTTTAAGTCTTCTACTTTATTCTTGTATTTATTTACCTAGGGAAAAAAACATTTCCAACTTGAATGCTTGCTGGTACAAATTTAAACATGAAACTTGGTTTTTATTCCCCTGTTAGCTTTTTTAGTGACTAGTGTCAAGTAGTTTGTGTTTTTCATCAAAATTCTGTAGATTTATATGGGTGTTCAACATTACATTTAAATGGTAGAAAATAATACCCAATTACCCAATCACAATAATATACATTTATATAAATTTTAATAGGCTAGAATAGCTAGTCACATCAAATGATACATGAATTTCTACTTTGGATATGCCATTTGGTTTTTTAATTGGATGTTTAAAAATACACCCTTTCCATGTTATGAGATATGGGTATATCGCAAATGCTATTTATTTGGCACCTGGGCTAATATGGTATTGAATTACTCTGAACCACATTTTGCATGTATAGAATAATTTTAAAATGGTAGTTGAAAAATGTGATCAATCACTTTTATATTGTGCCTCAGGGAGGAAATGAACAAAATGCAGTGGTTACATGCACTGGTGGTGGAGTTCCCTCCTCATAATGGCACCAGGTTAGCTTGTCTTATTGCTTGTTAACTTTATAAGGAATCAGTGGCTTATGATAAAATGGTTTAATGTAGGAGAGCTTGGCTGAAATCAAGTATGAGGTGACACCCGAATATCATCTTCAGCACTCTCTCATTAAGTGTGAGCAGTCTACGACACACCTGCTTCCTGATTCTCAAGTTCGATACCCTTTCATTTAAAATAGCTTTTCTAGATGAAATATGGCCATTTGCGACAAAATGGATGGACCTGGAGATCATCATGCTAAGTGAAATAAGCCAGACAGAAAAAACAAAGAACTGCATGATTTCACTCATATGCGAAATATAAAACTGAAAGCAAAGAAAAAAAGAAATGAACAAACAGATAATCCATGGACACAATCAATAGTTTAATATTTATTTGGGGATGAGTGTGTTAGGGAGGGGAGAAAGGGAAGGGGGTGGGAGAGGAGCGGGGGAAGCTAAATATAAGGTGATGGAAAGAGAAGTCACATTAGGTGGTGAACTTATTATACATCAAGTTGACAATGCACTGTAGAATTGTATGCCTGAAACCTATGTAATCCTTGCTAACAGATGTCACCCCAATAAGTCTATCAATAAAAATGAATTTAAAAATAAAATAAAATAAAACAGCTTTTCTTTTGTCACAATACAGAATGAGGTATCAGAGAGCATAATGCTGTCCCATATTCCACAGTTGACTAATTGACTTGTTCTATGTAACTTTATGTTTTGGTGACAGTGGGATGTTTGGTGAGATCCTTATGTTGGCATTATGGACTGCTTGCCCTCACCAAGTGAAAGGTGATTCTCAGGAGCGGGAACATTTTTCCTGCAAGTTTAAATGTGGGCCTCCTTCTAAAGGCAGCAGTGCCAACCCCTCTCTGTATGTATCTAAAAACAATAACAGGCATGTGAGATAACTGACTCATTTCTTTGACTTTCATTTAGGTGATGATTAGCTTATTACTGGAGCTAAGCTTTAAAATACTTTAAGTCAGGCTCCATTGTCTAATAAAGTAGCCACAGCCACCTGTGGCTATTTAGATTTAAATTAAATAACATTAAAAATTCAGTTTTGCCGTCACAGTAGCCACATTTTAAGTGCTCAGTGTCCACCCATATGTGGCTAGTAGCTGTTGTATTATTAGCATAGCTCTAGAACATTTCCAGCATTGCAGCAAATTGGGAAACACAGATTTGTAGAGTTCATTGGACACGTCAGTGAAGAACACCCTGTCCCCCATGTGAGTGAGAATGGTGAAGGCAGGGCCAAACCCAGATCCCAAGGTGTGTTAAGAGCTTAATCCCAAGTTCCGTAGCAAAAGTTTTTTGGAAAGCCTTGCATATGTATTCATTCTCTATGAAGTTTGAAGTTCAGAGAAGACCTACAGATTACCAGGTATTAGCCAACTTTGGTATGGTTGGTTGGTTGGTTGGTTGGTTGGTTCGTTTTATAATACCTAGTTTCCTGTGGAAGTAACATTTATTGGAATACCATTTAGGAGAGTCTGACTTAATGAATTTTGGTTAAATTTAAAGCTTATTTCTGTCATTAAAGTTAGTACAGTTGCTGGAAAAAGGCTCAGTAGGGTTTTAGCTTGACCTGGTGGACATGGAGTGACACTTTACTCAGATTTGATTTGCTCAACCGTACCTGGAGTATTGTGTCTAGGTACATTGAGCATGACCAGAGAAGTAGTCAGAAGGCCGAGTGGCCTAGAGCCAGTGATGTAAGGATAGTCAACCTGGAGTAGAGAAAATTGAAAACATACATTATGCCATTTGCAAATACCATGAAGTGCACTCCAATGGAGGACAATATAGAGGAAAAATTGGGTCCATTTGGAAGAGTTATCTACCTAGATTTATTCTCATTATCCCTGAATGGAAAATGCTTATCCCTGAAGTAATGAGATCACTTTCAGAGGATGTGATCAAGCAGACGGACTACTCTTAAAGTATGAGAGAAGACGTTTATTCATCTGTTGGATATAGTAATGGTCTCTGGCCTATAGTTGGTACTGTAGTACCACTTCCAATCCACTTAGCCCAGGCAGCATTTAGAAATCTGTAGGCATTTGGAAATACGGAGACTCTTTTGGTGGTGGTGATGGTGGTTACAGGGCTTGGGGACTAGTAGAATCTGGGTCCCCTGATTTCTAAAGGTCCTTTCTAGTTCTGAGTGAGTGGCTTTTTTTGTGCATGTGGCTAGTGATTCCTATTAACAGAGAGGGTATTTGGTCCAAGTTCAAACATAAGTATCTTTGACCCGAGAATACTGCATTAGCACTCTAACTTTTCTCCCTCCAATCTGGTGTATTTCCCTGCTGTCCAGCTTCTTACTATTCCTGAGTCCGTCTTACTAAAATGCAGAATTGGTAGCACTCAGCTGTTTAAACGTTTTTAATAAAAAATGTCTTACCTAGGGTAAAGTCCAACTTATTTGCATGTTGTGTGAAGCCCTTCTCTTTGGCCTCTTCCTGCCTTACAGAGTACACTTCCCACTAGTACATGGTTCTCCAGAGCATGTCTGACGTTCTCAGATTACTTCATAAGCTTGCCTTTGTTCTTTCTTTGAATACATCTTCCACTTTAAAGACTTACCATTCCTAAAAAGGCCCTCAAAATCCAACCTGCCTTGTCTCTCCCAACTTTTCTCCTACCTTACATTCCTCCTCCAACCACACATTCTTTCTCTTCCTTGACAGACAAGCTCCTCTTCCTTCAGGGACCTTACCCAAGGTATTCACTCTGCCTGGAATTCTTTTCTCCTTGCTCATCACCAGGTATAAGTTATTGGGTCAACTTTCATGTCCCCCAACCCTGATATTAGATTAGATATTTTCCTGATAGAAGAGAGTGTAGCATCCTGTAATTTTCTTCATGGAAAGTATTCTCCAATTGTAATTACAGAGTCTTGAGTATTATTGATTCACAGAATGTCTTGTTCTTTACCCTCATCTCAGTGTCTACTGCAGTGCCTGGTACATAGTAGGTGCTTCATAAATAATTGAATGCATGAATGAATGAATGAGAAAATGAAGACTTTCCTGATGCCCCAGTGTGCTTTTGCCATCTTTTTTTTATAACCTCTCTTAGTATTTTATATCCTACATTTCTATATGTCTGGGAGTTCTGTAAGAAGTGAGGCCGTTATCTCTTGCTCCCTTTTTTAATTTCCACGTGTCAAGAACATTAATGTTGTTCATTATAAGAATCCTTCTTAAGTTTACATCTCTGCCCTTACTATCCCTTAACTATCCCTGTCAGTAAGCAAAGGTATTTAAAAAATCTAACTTGTTATAAAGTTTTTAAATTATTAATGTGATTATTTTTATTAGAAGTACCACATTTATTGGCATGACAGATATTATAATTACAAACTCCTCTGAGAAATATACATTAAACACCTATTGTACACGTTTGTGTTTTGTTAAGGTCTTTTTCTCAGCAAGCTTTTTTGGACTTGTGAGCTTATTTTGTTTATATTTTCAGTACTTCTCAACAAATGCAAAAAATAATTTTATGATGAAAGTGAGTAGCAAGTGACTTAATATATAGTGTTTCATTTTATTGACTTTTTTTTCCAGTCATGCTTACATTCCTTAAATCACAGTATTTTATGAGATGTAATTTACACCTAAAATTCATCACTCATTTTAAATGTACAATTGACTAGTTTTTAGTAAATATACAGAGTTGCATAATCATAATTAAAATGTAGGGTTTTTTTTAAGGATTCTTTAAAAATTATAAATCACAAGTTTTTAAAGAATGAATAATTGGACTTTTCTTTTTCTTGCCACATCCTAGTAAGAGTCCCTTCTCTCACCTTTGGCTTATTAGTATATCCTTGGTGGCATTTCAATTGGTGCTGCTGGTGCAAAGTTTAAACCAAGAGCTTATATCTGATTGAGCAGTTTGAACAGTAAGAGGGATTGTTGCTTTCTGCAAAGTTGCTGGACCTAGACTGGCTGTCACCACTGTGGTGAGGTGACAGGGGATGAGCGGGAAGTGGGAGAGGAAATGAGATGTTGGGTGGAGTGGGAAGAGAGGAACAGATGGAGAAGGGGAAGCAAAGGGGAAGAGATGAGCATAATGAGAAAGCCATCGTGTTTCTAAGAAGATGTGAAAAACTTGCTGTATTTTCTGAATTGAGAGAGTTTATTTGTTAAACTTTTTGTACCACTCACGAGTTTTCTCGTTTTTCACGCGCCATTTGTTATGGACCTTAGATGTCAACACACTTGTCTTGTCCACATCGAATGAAGCGATCTCATTGGTGGAAACCATGCCGGTCAAACTATGAAAAATTATATAATTGCACGAACCCATAAAGCATTACAGTTATGTTGTATTTTGATCATTCGAATAGTCTTCGAATGCTCATAGAGATTTCTATGCGGTATGCAATGTGTTAAAATGGAAAAAAAAATGGCCTCCCTCGGGTCAGTTTATGAGAGTACTTTGAGGTGCTACTTCTTCATGTTTGTTTGTTTCTATTTGTTTGCCCCCTGTGAGTGAATTTTCCCACTTTATCTGGTGCATGCTTCTTTTGTCTGTGGTATAATGTTACTGTGTAGCAGAGTGAGCAATTTCAGGGTGTTTTTGGTGCTTTAAGAGCACATGGGAAGAGGCATTCTTTGCCTTAGGGAGCTTTTGTTCAAAATATCCATGAACAGCAACAGTTGTGAGCAGAAATAGGGAAATAAAATCCTGAACTACAGGTAAAGTTCAGATGATGCCTAACATGGCCGTTGTCATGAGAGAAAAGAAGCTGGAATATGACTTCCATTGTCATTTTAGCTTTTTAACAAGAGTTTTATAGGAATATCAGATGTCAGTGTTACGGTTCACTGGTGTATTTCTGGTTTTCTCAATAAATGCATTTGATTTTAATGCCGACCCAGAGAATGTCCTCACTGCCTTGAACATATTTGCCCTTCTTGGCAGTTGGACTCCAGTTTGTAAAACAAGAGGTAAATTGATCCTTGTGGTAGAAAAACCCTAACTAGATATATTTTCTGCATCTCTGTCTTATGGAACTGTTTTTTGAATACTTAATATAAAGTAGATGATATTTCAGTGATATGAAGATGTTTTAGTATTATACAAAAATGGTACAGAGTAAGAGCTTAAAAGCTTATTGAATAAATGGATACATGAGGTGAATATATGATATACATGTTGGATGTGTGTACCTGCGGTCCTTTGGCTTTCAATTTCTTGGAAGTTTTGAGCAGCTCTTGTGGAATTTCAACCATTTAATTGTTGAAAGTAAAAGGCAGAAAATTCCATAAAAAATTCTGTCCATAGACTCACTTTGGGTATTAGATAAGTCCCAAGTCGTCCTCCATGTTGTCTTTTTCTCTGCTTTGCAAGTACTGCCATTTTTCACTACTCTGACAGCCAGAGCACCTTAAATTTAACCATGAGCTCTGTACTTGGCATATGGTAGGTGCTCAGTAAACATACGTGGTTCGATGGCTTTAAGGGAAAACAGCTATTACTGGTCATTTTGTTGACTGTGCCTCTCTGTTCCTTCTCGTGGTTTCATAAATCTTTATGATTTTTACTTTCTTCAGAGGAAAGAGAGAAATGAAATATTTGACCTTGGCAAGTATTTTATTAAAGAGTGAGAGAATGGACAGAGATATCTATAAAGACTTTTGGATTGCTTCTTAAGCCCTTGTTTTGAAACTCGTACAATTTAAAAAATCAGAGGTATATTTAATGTTCAGAGTTTATTAAAAGCTTCAAATACAGTGATTGGTTATTTGCTGGTTTTCTTTCCATTAGTTGTAGGCAGAAAATACACATTTCTATTAGGAAATCAAGGATAAAAACACTGATGTAGATAACTTAGCTAAAGTAGTTTCCTTTTCCACATCCCTCTCCCACTGTCCCTACACAGCTGGGAGGTGGAAATGGTGATCACCCTAGTTCATCTAAGTTACTACTCGAGCCTTTTAGAATATAGTAGCAGGTACCTCAAGTGGAATTTTATGTTTAACTGATGGCTTAGTTCTTTGTACGTATTACGTAGTATGATAGCTGAGCGCCTCTTTCACATACAGTTCCTTTGGCTCTTCATTCACTAAATCTAGTTGAAAGAAGTCCAGAAGAGACCCATTTTAGACCAGATTTTACTGTATGAGATACTAGAGCGTTAAAGTGTATTTAGTTGGAAATAATATTTACACTTTGAGGGACACTTGGGTATGTCCAGATATAAGCGTCTTCATGTGGAGACTTCTGTGCTATTTAATTTTTCTAATATTACAAAAATTACTAATATCACTTCTTGTTCATTATCTTTAGAACTGAATCATGGATAGAAGGATTTTCCTATACTGTCCATCCTAGATTTCCCAAAGAAAAATAACTTTAAACTTGTAGGTTTTAGTTTTTCTGTTGCATTTAAAAGAAATACCTGAAGTCCTTAAACTTTACTGCTACCAAGAGTTGTACATTTTTAACCTCTTAAATATGTAACCCTTCATGAGGAATTAAAATATGAACACTGCTCACATTTTCAGAAGAAACAAACATTTAATTCTGTATGTCTTTCTAGTGTTTAATAAACATCAGGAAAAATTTTAAAAATGAATACATCTAGGAAATATTTTCACAATTTTTAGGTAGATGGCAGAGTAAAGGACGTATGAAGTGGGCAGGTGAAATGGGTTGTGTTGTTTTGTTTGTTAGTATCGGTGGGAAGAAGTTGAGTCAGAGTGTACTACCGACAAAGTGAAATTTAAGCTGCTTCTGTGAGTGGAAAGGAAACCTCTTTCGTGGGGCATGGTTAGTTGCTCAGTTATTTCTCAGCATTGTGGACCCTCATGCACCCTACACATTTAGTCATCCACCACCTAGGATTTTTCTTTGAAATATGGAGACCCCCTAAATCCTGTTTTTGCATGTAATTGAAGTTAGAGGGCCTGTTAGGAAAAGCTATTCTTTGACCGACTAGAAAACAAATAATTGTATTCTGTTTCTGATCTTCATTTATAGCACCAGCAACAAGTGGTGCAGGCTGTGGAACGGGCCAAGCAGGTGACCATGGCAGAACTGAACGCCATCATTGGGGTACGTGGCCTTTCCATTTTAGCTCTGATCTTTGTGTTTGTCATCAGCTCTCTCACTCTCTCTTTTTGAGTTTTATTCCATCAGAAGGGCAAAAGGCAGTAGAGCACCACAAAATGAAATCAAGCACTTTGCCTTTAATCTTATGTGAAATGTGATGGCTGCTTCAGAAACTTTGGATCACATTCTCACCAGTTCAAGTTGACATGTTCCTGAAAACTCTCCCCTATGGAGACTGGGTAGTTTTCATAATTTCTTTCCCTTGCAGTCAGCTGTTGTTGCTAACCTGTGCCAGAAAAAAGATACAGATTGCCCTGATGTTAAAATGACCTGATTTCTTTTATCTTTCATCAGATACAGAGTATCTTAATATAATTTTCATATCATTTTAGTAAATAAAATGTACATTTTTACGTCTCCCTGCTACTCTTGTGATGAGTGGTTTTATGGGCTAGTGTCCATTGTAGTAGAAATAGATGAAATACACCTTTTTGAAAAACCGGTGGCCCAGTGAGAAGATCCTTCCTGGTGATAGTAGTATTAATGTTGCATAGAAATCCTGCTGGAATTCGTGGGTTTGGACAATTCGTGGACTCCCAACTCCATTTATATTTTTGTTCTCCCAGATTGAGTAACAAGTAATAAAATCAGGTATAAAAACTTAGAAATAAATGCTAGACACCTTAGCTGAAAAGAGCACAATATTCACATCTCTATATGCCTGGGGCGAGCAGTTCCTTAGGTTATTGTGATGGAGACCCTACAACTATACTTGCCTTTTGTCTATAGATTATATACAAGGCTTGTCTCTTTCTTTCCCCTTAGTGTATCAAACACACTTTGAAATGCTAATTATCCATTTACTTTCATTAAAATTCAAATTGCTAAGTGAAGATGCATATAAGGGTCACCTAATAATCAATCTGAAGTGAAGACACTGCTTCAATTATGCCTCTGTCTTTTTAACAAGGAAATCAGAACTCTAGGATGACTGCTGATGGTGGTGAAGCAGTAGTCTGATTGTAGCTTGTTTCTTAATGGGTTATTTTGAGCTCTATTTTGTGTCCCTCTGACCACATGAAAGTACAGGTAGTAAATTAGAAGATTTAATTAAATTGAAAAGAGTAACCTTTATTTCTTCAGAAGTGCCCCTTGGGAAGAAGAGGCTGAATCCGAACAAGACATGTAGACTCGTTTGTCATACGTTTTCTCCTCTCTGAGAGTGGGGGAAAGATGAGCGATGAATGCATTTCACAATTTGTGTTTATTTCCTACAATTCCAGGAAATAGCAGTATATTAAAATTTTTAAAAAGTTGAGAAAGCTTTAATTTTAAAGTTGGTGTATATGTATAATACCAGCTGTGTTTGCTTGGAATGTGTTGTATTCACCTTGGGATGTCTTTTGGTTACCACATCTCCCAAGGTCACTGGGGATAGAACCTACATTTATTTGTCAGGCACTACACTGTCTGCTGTTGAAGGAGAGAATAGATGCAGTGAGGACTGATAAGAGCTTGCTGGGTCATTTCTGGCTTAGTGTTTATTGTTTGTATGAAGTGCTGGAATACAGGTAGCCGTCCTCCTACCTTACGTCTCGTTGGAAGTCTTTTCTAGGAAAACAATGCTTTTTTGTTTCTTTTTTGAGTCTTATTTGTTACTCTGTACAGTAGAGAGATTAATCTAAATAAAAAAAACATTGTTTTGTGTTGGATGTTGCTTAAAAATATGTGGGAAGATATAAAATTCAGAACAAGTTCCCTTCCCTTCATCACATCAAGTACATTTTATTACTGTTCTATATCTATTTCATTTTATATACTTTGTTTTGGATGGGATGGCATATTGCCTTTTCTCAGGGAAAGGATGATTTATTTGACTGTAGCCAAGGAACTGACATATTGTGTATGTAGAGATTTAATTATTAAAATGAAACTAATTTAATTTTGTGACCTAAAAACTTATATGAAGAACTAACCCAGTAGAGCTGCATGCTATCAAAGCAGTATGTGCTATAGTTGGTGGGTCTAGTGGAAATTCCAGATTATTTGTATCTGCGTAGAAAATGGAGACAAAAATCACACCATCTGACTATTCTGAAAAAAAATAGATTGCAGAAGTAGAAGAACAAACTCATTAGTTTTAGGGAGCCACAAACCAAGTGAGAAGGAAAAAGCTTGATTATAAACTCACTTGATATATTTCTGCTGACGCTGTTCTTGTCTCTTTGGTCTTTGTCTGTTTTCAACCTTGGTGTAGTGTCTTGTGTCCAATAGTTTCCAATTGTAACATCATGGAATTTTAAATGTACCTGCTATTTTGTGTGCCCATGGGCATGGCTGTGTTGTAAAGTGAGAGTATTTTGACCTGCTACCAAAAGTAAGGTCAATTTTTAATTTTTGTTCCTTGAGTCTTAGAATGTAGCTGGTGATGATTTTCTGTACCAAGGGAATGAAAATTTTCCTCCCGAGAGGCAAAGACCCATCCAAGCCCCTGCCGACCTTCATTTATTTATCACTACATATGTATCTTTTTTATATGTATATACACCATCCAGACAAGCATAAATGTTCCCAGATTTAATGAAATCTGATGAAGCACCTTTTTAACTCTGCAATATTATTCTACCTTCATTGGTAAATGAGCCAAACCAGTGATCCATGCCCTTTAAATGCAGAATGCTGAAGTGAGCCCGAAACCTGGAGAGGCAGCTTGTTCTCCTGACAATAAGCTAGTTGTGCTTAATGGAATGAAACACAGTTATAATGATTTCTTTCACAGGTCATGTTCAGTTTAAAACTGTTGATAGATGGAAATAAGTTAAATATCATTTATCTTTTATTTATAAGGAAAAAAATAGGACAATTCCTGTGTTGTTTTTTATAGTTGGTATTTTGTGTTTTGTTTTGAATTGGTTGTAGTTCACATTTCCTTGAAGCTTTCCTGGAGTTCCCCAAATGAGCTGAGGGAATGTTATGTATTGAGTTTGATCTTGTCATGTGTCCTTACTAGCCACTGTGTTTTTAAATTAGAATCTCTGCGAGATCACACTGTTGGAACAACACACAAATTGTAGTTTTAAATCAGTAATATGATCTAATTAGAAATGATGTTTTCATTTCCTGTATTATTAAATTGAGTCATCTGACTATCTTAAAATGCTTTTAAAATCCATTACACTATATAATCAGCACATGCTGTGTGAATGTGGTTATGCTTAATAAAGGAGGCTGACTTGGAACCTCATAAAAATTTACCAAAGAAGCTACCATTAAGAAATGAAAGTTTTGTTAGTATGAACATTACAAAAGAAAATGTTATGCTTGTAAAAATAGAAAATGGGGTTCCTTTAGACCCTCCTTTTTTAACCTACCTCTTTGAAGAAAAAAAATATAGAAATATGCATTTTAAAAACACACCCTCTTAAAAAAATCCTTAAGAACAGGTATGCTGTGGTGTTGTAGGAAAATGCAGTTTAGCACAAGAAATGCTGAACCTCAATTTTTAGCAGTGACATTTTAATGATAGGAAGTCTGCAAAATTATTTGCCATCAATTGTGAAGGCAATAACAAGCCTTGGTGGTTTTTCACACTCTCTGTGTTAAGTGCTTTCAGAATGACAGCGTAAACTGTGTTAGAGAACTCCAAGGAAGTAAAACTGATTAAAATGTTCATGCTTGAATGGTGCTGATGGAATAGTTCATTTGGACTTTCTCTACCTCCTGCAGCTCAAGCTGAAATATTAAAATTCAGTGGATTTAAATCTCTCTCCTCTCAGCTCAGGAAAAAAACATTACATTTTAATAGGTTTTAAACCCATAATTCATTGGTTTGGAGCAGCACTATTAAATCTATTTAAATATTACTTGTATTACTAAGGAAATGATTTAAATGACTTTGCCTTTACTATCCTGTGTATTTGAGTTATTTTAAAAAAACAGACAATACCTTTGGGGTTTTTTTCTTCCTCTTAGCATTTTGTTTTATTGTCCTTGTCATAAGATTGGCCCTTAACTTTATACACACACACAGACACACACACACACACACACACACACACATATTTATACACACACTCCAGATTGGCATTTTGGCAGAGGGTTTTGCAGTATGACGGTTTTAAAATATATGTCCCTCTTTTTCCATTTTAGATTTCAAACTGCCATTTTAAGTTTCAGAGGCATTGTGGCGATTTCCCTTGTAGACACTTAAAAAAATAATTAACATTAGACAAAACACTGAAAGGTATAAATATGTGGGTATGTATAAAAGCATGTGTGTTTTTACAATACAGCCTCTGATAAAACAAAACTGAAATAAAATGAAAAATATATAACTTTGCTTTTTTAATAAAAGCAAACATGTATTAAGTATCGGAGAGCCTTATTTTCATCTCTTCTGTGTTTGCTAATAAAGGATTTTCCGGAGGTATTGTTACTGTTGCCATAGTTGTGATATTATCCTCTTTTGGTCACCGATGCTGAAGCAATGTTGTCCTGCCTGGGCCCACCTCATTTGCCTTTCTCCACAGCCACTGCCATTACAACATGTGTCCTGGGGCTTGACAGCTCTGCTCAGCCACTGTGAAGTGCTTGCATTTCCCTAGTGATTTGTTTGGGGCCTTTGTGGGCCACCACCCTTCACTTATGAATATGCACCTCTGAAAGTTGAGGGGCTTATCTTACCATGGGGTTATCCTGAACCCTCAGGCAGATTGTCAGAGGAATGCTCCCCTCCTGCCCCTTGGATGGAAAATTTTGAGGTGCTTTCTGCATTTCTCCACAAAGGGTCCCAACAGGGTGGTAATGATTAACTCTTGGTGTAGTGGTCAAGAACCCATCTTTGTTTTGAGTTTCCTTTCTTCCCTGATTCAGTTTCCCTAGGCCCCCACTCCTGTTCTGAGATCATTTCTCAGAATGACCTACAGCCAAGCCCTGTCCCTCTGCTTTCCTGGAGGAACTAAGACACTTGGACTTGGATTTCACAGGCCTCCAGCTCTGTAAGGGTGCTTTCTGGTATAGGTAGGCAGTTGTAACTTATCTTGTGCTAGAATCATGGTTTGTTTTCTGATGTGTGTTCTGTGCATACAACATTTTCTATAGCAGCTAACTTTTACATTATTTTTAAATGAACTTACAGGTTATCTTCCCTTTCTCTTCCAACCAATTACTATTGCTGTTTCCTAAATTTATATTAAATGGAATAAACTTAAAAATGAGCTATAAATTAGATTTGTGCTTTATCAGAGGTTATTATTCCAGCTTTTTTACTGTCTTTACTGAACAGTTCCTGGAGCTTCAGGACTTTAAAATATGCTGGCCAATTGGCCTCATGATGTGCACAGCTTGCTAGGATGGGGGTTAGGGGCAAAAGGCAGGTTTTCTACAAGTGTAGGGTTCTGTTCACCTGTTCTCACAAAGTATGATAAAGCTGTGATTGCACACAAGTCAAAGCAGTTGTCTGTTGTAAGTTTGCACCTTCCTCTCTGTATCTTATGTTGGTATGCCTGCATTTCCCCGTTTTTGTTTTTCTTAAACTGGTTCATTTACTGTGGATCAGGACACTGTTATTGACGATGTAGTCATAATCTAATCTTGGTGCTACAATTTGGTGATGCTCTAAGAGGCAGTAATTTCCCTTCTCTCATAACAAAGACTCTCATATATTTAAAGTCATTTTTTAGCTCTGGCTCCACTTCACAACTCCCTAAAAACCCAAGGTAAAGAACTAGATTTCTAATTTGTCCTTATGTTCTACAGTCCATTAATTTCTTGTGCAGAGTTTCTCTAGAAAAAATTTCTAGAAGCTAGTCTGGGTTTTTTTGTTTGTTTGTTTGTTTTTAATGTAATTGTTGCTATAACATGAAGTGCTCCTATTTATTTGTTTCTGTTGAGGAAAGGAGCCCTTCCCTCCCCACTTCCCCCTAATAAGTAAGTACATTTCTATAGCTCAGGATAGAGTTAAGCAGTGTTAAAAGAGTTGTAGAATGTATTTGAATGGATGCATTGACATAGTTTAACTCATGTGGACATTGGGCTTCCACTAAGAAGGAAGCGGTTTCTCACGTCTGTGAATCTGCATTTCGTTCACACCAGGCTTGTGTAGGGGGCGTTCAAGGGAACGAACTATTACACAGAAAAGCATGCTACACTCAAGACATCTGGCAAGCTTGTACCATGTTATCCCTTTTTATTGGTTAGTGGATTTCTTTCTTTCTGTTTTTCCATTTTGCTTCCCTTTTTAAAATTTTCTTGTTGAATTCTTAGTAGTGTTCCTGCAAGCAGCATCACCAACTGCCATTTAGTCAGATCTTGTCCCTTAATAGACTCAGCCTGCCTTGTATCCCTCAAAGTTGGGAGTGAGGGCGAGGAGGCAGAATCACCCCATAAAAGCTGCTAAAAGGCTAATGATGTACATAAAGGTTTAAGGACTATTGGTGTGTCTTCCTCAAAGCTTCCTAAGAAGTCAATTTGGAAATCATTTTACCTTAAAATTCATTTGTGATCTTATGTGTTCTAAGGATCTTTGCTAAATGGTTAAAAACCTTATCAGAACAGTGAGAGTGATTTAATGACTACAACTACTCATTCATTCATTCAGCAAATTTTGAGTATCTTAACCAATCCTATTAAAGAGACACATTTTATTTTCATTTTAAATTATATTTTTAAATGTTTTTTGAAATGATCCTCAAATTACATTACATCTTATTAGTTGGCAATTGTGAATAACCCTTCAGTAAATACTCATGATACAGGTTTCTTTAAGTGAATATAAATTTTCATTTATTTGGACTCATTACCTAGAAGTAGGATTGCTGAGTTATATGGTAAATTTATGTTTAACTTTCTAAGTAACTGACATACTGTTTTCCAAAGTGACTTTACTGGTTTTAGTCTCACTGATAATGTGTGCGAAAACCTTGATTCCATATCCTCATCAGCACTTGGAATTGTAAGTTTTTACCTACGAAGCTCTGACCATTAAATTCGCGAACTTGCCACAGTGCCCTTATGTTGGCAGCACTGTATAAACAACTCTGTAAGGGTTCCTAACCTTGGTGTATCTGTGTCTCGCAGCTGTGTTCATGTCCACATGTGACGGTATCTTGCTGAGTGGCGTTCATTATTGTTGCATGTTTTTGTGTGCTGTCACAAGAATGTCAGAACTTGAATTAGAGCAATGAACAAACATTAAATTTCTTGTTAAAGTTGGCAAGAGTGAAAGTGAAATTACAGACATGTCAGTCCAACTTTATGGGGATAATGCTGTCAAGAAAATGGCAGTGTACAAATGGATTAAACATTTTTCTAAGGGAAGAGGAAGTATCACTGATGAAGAGAGGTCAGGTCGGCCAGCAATGAGCAGAACTGATGAAAATATTGCAAAAATTCATCAAATTGTGCATCAAAATCATCGGCTCTGAGAAGCTTAGCAGACCAAGTAAATATCGTTAGAGAATCAATTAGGAAAGTGTTCATTAAAAATCTTGGCATGAGAGAGGTGCAAAAAGGGTCCCAAAGGAGCTCACCAATGAACAAACGCAAAGGAGAGTCAAGGTTTGCAAAATGATGATTTGGGCCATGTTATCACTGGTGAAGAAACATAGGTAAACCAATATGACCCTGAAACAAAGTGTCAAAGTGTACAATGGAAGTCAGCCAATTTTCCATGACCAAAACAATTTCCTCAGTCTAAATCAAGAATCAAAATGATGTTGCTAACCTTTTTTGATATCAGAGGAGAGGGGTTGTTCATTATGAATTTAGACCAACTTGACAAACAGGCAACCAAGTTTACTATTTGAAATGCTGTAAAGGCTTTGTGAAAAAGTTTGATGAAAACAACCTGAACTTTTCGCCAACAACTAATGGCTGTTGCATCACAACAATGTACCAGCTCATAAGGCACTGTCTCTGAGGGAGTTTTTAGCCAATACATAAAAAATTGTATTGAAACACCTTCCTTACTCATGTGATGTGGCCCCCAATGACTTTTTTCTTTACTAGAAAGAGTTGCAAAATTGCTTGGAAGGGTGAACTAGGTGCTGGCATCAGTGCATAGCTTCCCAAGGGGAGTACTTCGAAGGTGACCCTAGTAATATTCAGCAATGAGGTGTAGCACTTTTTCTAGGTTGAGTTTGTGAACTTATTGTCAAACCTTGTATTTCTAATAGATGGATAGTGGTATTTGTGTTTCTATGTATTTATTTGCTTACTAGCTAATGACCTTGAATGACCTTTTTTGTGCTTATTTGCTATCTCTAGATCTTTGATAATTATCTTTACCTCATTTTTCTTGTTAGTTATTTTTAGTAAGTTTTGATAGTGTTTTTAATATTTTGGATATATTTTATTTATGTATTTTTCAATCTGTAGTTGTCTTTTTTCTTTTCATGGCATATTTTGAAGAGCAGACGTTTTTAGCATTCTTGAAGCCTAATCTAAGGATTTTCTTTCTTTATGAGTCTTACTTTTGGTGTTATCTCTCAGTAATCTTTGCCTCACTCAGGACCATAAAGATTTTCTTTTTGGTTTTGTTCTAGAACTTTTATGTTTACACTCATGATTCACTTTGAGTAAATATGGTGTGAAATTTGGTTGAGTTTGTCCTCTCTCCTTTGCTCTTTTTCTTTTTCCTTCCTTCCTCCAGATGGACATCTGGTTCAGTTGTTCACCATCATTTATTTAGCACCATCGTTGTCCCATTGTGAAAATCTGTTGACTATATTTGTGGGTCCATTTCTGAACTCTATTCTGTTTCAGTAAACAGATATCTCTTCTTTTTCCAGTGACACAATATCTTGATTTATGTAACTATCATTATTGATATTTTCCATTCCATTTTGTGTTTATTCTTTACTGTTCTTTCCCTCTTTCCAGAACCCCTCAGAACTTAGTTCCTTATACTAGAGTCTGATCAAGGGAAACAATCCAAACTCAATTTAGAAACTTTCTCTTATGTCAAAAACAGTGTCTGTTCTGACCCCAAACTGTTGTCTCAAGGGTGAGTGTACCTTCTGTCTTCCCCGGGTCCTAGGTTCCCCCTCCTCTGTCTTTAGCAACCTTGTAAGTCTTTTCATTTGAGCACTTATCTTTCTATGCTTCATTCTGTACACAGCAGCCAGAGTGATCTTTTCCTAAAATATAAACTGGATGTTGTTTCTTTCCTGCTTAAAACCTTTCTCTCATGGTTGACCATTTTGCTTAGAATGAAGTCTGAATTTCTTACCTTGGCTTACTGGACTCTGTGAAAGCTGACCCTTTGCCTACCTCTCTTACTTGACATACCACTGTTTCTCTTTATTTGACTGTCCTTCAGCCACTTGGGCCTTTTTCTTCTGTCCCCGGATCATCCCAGGCATTTACTGACTGGGGTTTGTGTATCAGCTATGCTGCCCCTAGAACACTTGTCCTCTGTGCCTTGACATGGTCTTCCTCATGTCCTCCTTAAAGTCCCAGCTCATATGTTCTCTCTCGAGAAAGGACTTCCCTGCCTGACAGACTAGTACCTCCTTTACCCCATTCATTCTCTGTCCCATTAGCCCATTTCATTTTCCTCACAGAATTTACCGTTTATATGTGTCTCTTTCCCTTCACTAGCAAGTGAGACCCTGTTCATTTTTATAGCCATGGTGCCTACAAGAAAATGTGTAACTCAATCATTTTCAACAAGTATTTGTACAATAAGTACTCAGTAACTGTTCAGTAAACATGCGATAATTTGTTTATAATATTTAGTAAAGATATGTTCAATAAATATGTGTTAAATTAACAAATACTCTATTTTGAGCTATTTTTCGCATTTGGATTTGTCCTACTACAATTTTAAGCAAAGACTGAGAGGAAGCATGGGCTGGTAGAAAATACATACTCTCGGATATCACTTAAGCAGGGGTGTCCAATCTTTTGGCTTTCCTGGACCACATTGGAAGAAGAATTGTCTTGGGCCACACATAAAATACAGTAATACTAACTATAGCTGATGAGCTAAAAATAAAAAAATTACATGCATAATTTTCATAATGTTTTTAAGAAAGTTTATGAATTTGTGTTGGGCCACATTCAAAGCGTCCTGGGCCACAGGGGCCCCATGGTCTGTGGTTAGGAAAGCTTGACTTATGGTATGATCTTAGGAATTTCATTTAAAACTTTTCTCACTTGTGGAATACAGTGATGGAGCTGATAGCCACCAAAATGCTGTCTAGTTTTCTAACATTGGTTTTGTAAATATTTGTTTTGATGACTACACAGTACTTGTTTTTTAATTTAGGGTCCTTTGTGTCAGTTCTCTAGAACCTAATCAGATCTCCAGGCTTACATTCTTTTCCCCAAACAGATAAGGAAAAATATTATAGCAAATGTTTATTGAGTACATGCTGTGTCAAATACTGTGCTAAGTAGTTGCATGCATTATTTTGTTTAATCTTCACAGCAATCCCATGTAAAAGGTGGTAGTGTTATTGTGCCAACTTTATAAATAGTGAAGCCAACTCTTTGAAGGAGTAAGTAGTTTTCTGCAGGTCACATAGGGAGAAAGTAGCAGAACTGGGGTCTAAACTTAGACTGATTTCAGAGCTCACATATTTAACCATTCTGTTACACTTGCCCATTGTTGTTCTCTCAACTCCATGTTATTTTTTCTCTTACACTAAGATCAATAGTCTCTTTATCCTTGTCTACTAATCTGATGGTGCATTGTTCAGTGTCCAAAGCTCAACTGGAGAAATCGAAATTGGATGTACCTGATGTACATACTGATTAATTGGTTAGTATACATTGACTGAATTATATTAGTTCCGTAGATAACTTGGATACTCTTGACTCATGTCGTACTGTGTTTCTTCTTTTGTGTTAAAACTTACTCTCATATGTAAAAATCAAAAGTTGTCATAAACACCACTACAAAAACAGATGTTTTAAACCTAGATCCATGGATCTTCTCAGATTCCATGATTGGATATTAGGCTGTCCATTAGCTCTCTGAAATGTTTGCAAAATTGAATGTGTGTGTGTGTGTGTGTGTGTGTGTGTGTGTGGCAGGGTAAGGAATATGTACATTTTCTGGAAAAGAAATTTTGGTCTTAGGTTCACAAATGATCCCATGACACACACAAAAAATGTTTGAGCCTGTGCCTTACCGTACTAGAATTATGAAAGATTCAGATATGAAGTAACAAAATATTTGGTGGAATACATGTAGACAAAAAACAGTTATCTGTAGTATTATAAGGAGACATTGCTGGACAATTGTTCAGAAACCTGGAACTCAGGAGTTTAATGAATTTGTTCCTAAATATTGCCCAGGGGATGGGAAGTTTCTTGGGTTAAAACAAAACAAAAAAGCCAAAGCGACATTTTGTTCATATCGTCATAGGTATTATGGAAAACAAGTTAGCCACATTAAACATTTCACCTCTAACTAGCAATTAATAATAATGGCTGCTTGGATTATACTTACTTTAAGGAGAATTAACTAGAACCAGTGGTGCCTGTAGTCATATCAAAAGAAAACACAGGCAAGCATACAAGCATCCTTTAAAGTTCTGGGTACAATGATGACTAAGAATTGGTCCCTGCCTCTTTGGTGCTCCTGGTTTCATGGAAGGGGTAGATCCATAGATGTAGAAATCATGTTTATATAAAATTACGAACCGAGTACAAAGGGAAAGCAGATGGGACAGCAGTTACCCAGTGAAAGCAAAAGTGAAGGTAAGCTAACTGCAGACAGCAGTCGGTGAGGAAGGGGAAAGACAGGTGGAGGACAGCCAAGGGCCCACACCCGATGCCAGTCAAGGGACATAAATAAGTTAGAACCACAGGCATCTCTAGTATATTTCAGGGCACCCTATTTTTGAAATTATTTCATTACCTAATGATAAACTGTGTACTGCTCCTCTGCTTCTATTTCTCCATCATGAGAAACCTTTATCGTCTTGTGAAGAACGACTACTTCATAGGCTATAGTGATGTTGCACACTTAAATAATGATGTTGCTCTAATATGCAAGAGTTAGAGCTAACCCCCTAAATAAACCTTTTCAGAAAAACTAAAAATGGCATATTTTTTAACCCTTTTTAAAGATAGCTCCACAGCTCATCTGAACTTTGTGATTCTCGTACATGTTCCCCCTTGGTAGAGTCATAAAAAAAGGGAGTTTAACTTGGCCCAGCTTGTCTTCTGTGACCAAAGGGGGCAGTGCCACTGTGATCCCAAAGCAAAGTGGCAATCAAGTACTTTTTTCGCCAGGAGTGTTTCTGGGTTGACCCAAAGCAATTTGTAGACACAGCTCTGCACACAGTAGTATCTGGAAGGAGAAACTGTTGAGGGGAGGAAAACAGTTTAAACTGCTGTCTTCTTGGATTGAAAACTCAGAGGTGGCTCCTGGGTTTCCTTCAGCTAATAGCCTCCGAGTGGCTTCTAAGCAGAGGTGTCAAGGCAGGCTTTGGGAGGCGACTTTTCTCGCTGGCAGAGCCTATCTCCTACTGTGAAGGCTAAAGTATTCCAGGTGTCCTGTCTAGCATTCCTCACAGCTGAGCTGTGGGCATATGACCCTGTCCAGGACAGTGAGATAAAATAAGGTATTTTTTCTTCTTAACAGAAAGACCCATAAAGAGAGAATTACCCTCCTTTCTGTGTTTGAACAAACATGGTTGTGTGAGGATACGAGTTAACTCTTGGAGCTGTGGCAGCCTTCTTGTGATGGGAGAAAGGGGCTACGAGAGAGGCCATGAGAATCAGACAGATGTTAACCCAGAGCCTTAATACTGCCAAGTTGTGTAAACCACCTATGTGTGAATTAAATATCCCTGTTATTTAGGCCACTTTTATTTAGGCATTCTGTAACTTGCAGAGGAATGATCTTAACTGATATATTTGAATACCATGGTGTCTCTCTCACTAGATAGGTAGGTAGGTAGGTAGGTAGATGATAGATATAAAATCAAAATTGGAAACAACCTAAACTATAATCCAGTGATTGAGGACCACTTAAGTAAACTCTCAGACATTTTATCTATATAATGGCATGTACTATGCAGGCATTATAAATGAGGTAGTCAAAACATTCATTATTTAAGGATATGGGAAAATGTTCTTTGATACACACTAAATAGGAAAAGATGAAAATTTTAAAGTACAAGGTAGCATGATGTCATTTTTGTTTAAAAATGCTTATATATGCATTTAAAAAATCCTGGATTGACTTGCCAACATTATATTGGTAGCTTTCTTTGGCGGGTAGGATCATGCTTGACTTAATTTCTTTGCATTCTGCTTATCTTCGTTCAACATACAACTTTACTAGTCTAAAGAAGTTGTAACTGTGAACCTAGAACTATTCTATAGAAAGAAAGTATTAATTTACAGAAATATAGAAGAAAATTATATTTATATACCTATTCCCCTTCACTTCTGCCCCATCTGAGTAAATAGTACGACTATCTACCCAGTTATTTGAGCCTCAGCTTTACAAGGTATCCTGAATTCCTCCAGTTATTCTCACACCTTTCTCTTTCCATAACCATGTCTTTTCAGTGCCATTTCAAATTATTGTAACTCCTTCAAATCTTTGCAACTTGTACTACTAAGTTGATCCAAGTCATCATTTTTTGGTTTGGACTCTTTTCATCTGTCCACTCTCACATCCAGTTTCCACATAGCATTCTGAACATTAAAAAAAAAAAAATGAAATTATAGGGAGTTCCCTGGTGGTGTAGTGAGTGGCTTAAGGCTTCGGCACTGGCGCGGTCAACACTGCAGCCTGGGTTCGATTCCCAGCCAGTGGAACTACCCACATACCAAAAAGAAAAAAAAATTATATAATATACTAGCTCCAATACTTACTACTTTTTATGTAGGCCAGTGAAATAGAATGAAGTAATCAAAAATAGATCCACTCTGTATGTTAGAAGGGCAAGCCTATCAGTGGGGAAATAGACGGACACTGGTATAGTGGGTTGTTCTTGTGGAAAAAGTGAAGTAAGATCTGCCTTTCTCATCATGTGCAGAGGTCAGCCTGAAAAACAAACAAGACAACTTTTAAATTTTCAGAAAAAAATCTTTTTTATCTTGGGGTAAAAGGGGATTTCTTAATGGGTCACAGAAAGCTCAAACAACCATAAGAAGAAAGATAGATAGCATTGCTCAGTTAAGATTAAAAACATCTGTTCATCAAAAGATATCTTAAAGAAGATGAAAAGGAAGCCAAAAACTGAGAGAAGATATTTGTAACACATATAGCCAACAAATGATTATGATCCAGCTTATACTAATTAAGGACAAACTAAAAGTCCAACTTAAAAATCAAAACAAAACTAAAAACACTCCTCATAGCCTAAACCTCTCAGTATTTGATGGAAGTCTAAAACCATGATCTGATTCCCATAGTATTTGCTTTCTATCACACTTACTCCCTGCTCACTGAGTTCCCACCAGAGTTCCTTTTTCTCCCTCAGTCCTCACTCACTGCAGGGCCTTTCCTGTTCTGGGCCTTGGCAGCTGCTTTGCTCTCCTCTCTGATTCTCTTCTCCCAGCTCTTCTGGAAGGTACTGTCAATTCTCATTCTTCAGGTATCAGCTCAAAGCTCACTTTCAGAGTTGCTGTCTTTATTGATTCCTCTGAATGAATGATACCTCTTATGGTAAGACCTTCCTAGTTAAGAAAGGTCCTGATGCGGCAGCCAGTACACCACTGGACTGGACTGGACTGGATGGTGGGGGCTTGTGCTCCATTCTTGATGTTAGTATAATCCCTCACTGACTTTATCTTGGTCCTTGTGTGGGCTGGTGTTGGCCTGTAAAATTTTGCATCCAATTCCAGTGTGGGGTTTTCCCTCCACACTACCAACCAATTCTCTGACAACAGCTGGATATCCTGTAATTTAACTCAATTCTGACACTCTCTGCCTGGAGACAGCATCAGATCCCACAGGTTAAGGGCTCAACCTTTAAGACTGCCCCCTACCCCCCATTTTATACACCAGTTGCAGGTCTAGGTCTTCATCTGTGCTTCTAACACCCCCTCCTTGGATTTAATTAGTTTGCTAGAGCAGCTCATGTAACTCAGAGGAACATTTTACTTACTAGGTTACCTGTTTATTACAGAAGGATTTAACTCAGGAACAGGTAGATGGAAGCGATGCACAGGGCAAAGTATGGGGATAGGGCTCAGAGCTTCCATGTTCTCTTGAGTTGTGCCACTATCCCTAAATCTCCAAGTGTTTACAAGCCTGGAAGCTTTCCAGACCCTGTCCTTTTGAGCTTTTATGTTTGATTAACTCATTAGTCATTGGTAATTGGACTCTTATTTCCAGCCCCTCTTTCCTATAGGTCTGAGGGTAGCACTGAAAATTCCAACCCTCTAATCACAACATTGGTTCTAGCAACCAGCCTTCGGTGTTTTCCAAAAGTCACCTCATTAAGGTAGCAAAAGACCTCTACTGCTCTCTTAGAAAATCCCAAAGGTTTTAGGAGCTCTGTGCCAGGAACAGTGGACTATAGGCAAGTGTATGTTTCTTATATCTCACAATATTTTAGCCTGGTTCAGTGTTCTCCAAATTCCAAGTCATGAGACTCATAAGTGTGCAGTGCTATCAATTACTGAGCCATAGTCAACAATAGAAAATCAGTGAGTGTGCTGCACATAGTATTTGATATTGTTTGTTACTTTTGTTTATATGTACATTTTATGTAGATACATGCATGCACACACACACGTGCAACACACGTGAGTGGTAGTTAAAATGTTGGAAAACAGTTCATCTTGTTATTACCTGAGGTTTATTACACTACTGAAGTTCTAAGGTCAATTGTAGGATTAACGAAGAACCTAAAGTGCATAGGCTTGTAAAATGCAGCTTTACTTTTTTAAGCACTCTGAAGTAAATAAACAAAGCCTTTGTAAGCATGATCCCTTGCTTGGTGACTTTAATAACTATGATACAAAATAGAGACATTTGTTCAGTAGGACAATGTGTTAAACTCTGAGAAAAATTATTTAAATTATTTTAAACAAACCTCTAGGAAATTGTATTTTTATTATTAATTTGCTTAGAAAGCTTTTCCTAGTAAACTTTGGACCAATTCAGAAAAAATTCTAGTAGTATCTCTGATGGGAAATTTAATTTAATCAAGTTTTGTTTTTTTTTTTAAATTTTTTTTTTTTTTATTCCCCCCCTTCTTTTCTTGCAGCCATTACCTCATAAGTTCAACTGCAAGTTAAGACAGTGGATTCCTTAGCACAGGACTTTAGGGATTTGCTTACTTTACTGGTTAACCTGTCTTCCCCTTGAAGGTGAATCCAGGGATCTTGAGGACCGCAGAGACCTGTGGTTTTAATGGGAAACACATCCTTGCAGTGATAACCTTTCTTGGGTTGCCCTAAATGTAGGTCTTTCCCCTGTAGTAAATGTCCTGTTTTAAGTCATCAGGAATGAGTTACAGATAAGTTTAGTTTGAAAAGTTCCTTCCTTTGTTCTTTTTATTCTTACTCTTTTCCATATATTCACTTAACTTTTAGCTTTTGCCAGAGATACTTGTGAAAAGGAAGAATCCCAACTTTCTTACTAGAAGGGCACATCTTATTTTCCCCACCCCACAAATACAAGAAAGCAGAAAAATAATAAAGCAAACACTGTACTCAGCAAACACTCAGCAGTTAATATTTTGTGGCTTTTACTTTATATCTATGAGGCAGTATATGTATATACATACATACAAACATACATACACTTTTTTGCTTGTGCTGAACTTCTTAAAAGTAAGAAGCAGTCATGATGACTTTTTACCCCTCAGTACGTCAGCGTTCATGATCAAGGGCATTTTTCTGTGCAGGTGTGATACTAAGAACACGTTCATATATTCAGGGTGTTCTCCAGGTGCCCGCAAAATGCTTTCGGTGGCACTTTTGTCTTCATAGAAGTTTTCCTCCAATCTAGGACTCCCATTCAAAAATGCTTTCGTTGTCCTGTCTCTTTAGTCTTTAATGTAAAATAGTCCCCAACCATTTTACTTAGGCTTTGGCATTTTGAAGATAACAGGCCAGTCTTGTGGAGTGTCCCACAATCAGGGTTTTTCTGATTGTTTTCTCATGTAGAGGCAGTTAAGTATTTTTAGTAAAAATGCTGCAGAGGTGGTGGTGTGTATTTCTGCTGTCACCTTATTGGTAAATCTGGGGTGATACTTTGACACTGTGTATAACCTGTACCCCCAAAACATTTTACCCAGAGGTTTTAGTATCTATTGAGTCTATTAATACATTAGGAATAGTGAAATGGTAAGTTTTATAATCATTTTTCTTTTAATGAACATTATTCTGTAAAAAAAAGCTTTTCCTGTCTCCCCCCCCCCACTTTGTGTGTGTGTGTGTGTGTGTGTGTGTGTGTGTGTGTGTGAGAGAGAGAGAGAGAGAGAGAGAGAGAGACAGACAGACAGACAGACAGACAGACAGACAGGATGAATATGAAAATGGAGTTTTGGATATCTTTTTCCAGTAATAGCAGCCACCATTTATTGATTATTTTTTAATTACACTATGCCAAGGGTTTTATGTGCGTAATCTCATATAATTCTCCCAGCATCCGTGGAGAGGTAGATTTTGTAACTTCCCAGTTTTTACATGAAGAAATTGACACCTGGAAAAGTTAAGTGACCTATTCTTGTTCACGTGGATGGTAAGGATTCCAGCCAGGTATCTGATGCAACTGTGTTATGATGCATTCCTGAACGCTGTCCAGGATCTTATTTCTCAGGCTCAGACGGTGTCCTCACTACAGGGCATCTCCACAGTCCAAGGACCCAGCCTGGTCCCAGGCCCTCCCCTTGTGCTTGTCGTTCCATTTCAGATTCTGTTGCCTCCTCTTTCCTGGCTCCTCACAGGATCGCTTAGGCTCTCTCTTACTTCTCTCCTAGTTGGATCAAAGCACACACACATGTTCCGTGCACCCGGCTTGGCCAGCTAGATGGAAGAATGGATGTGGACTTCGGAGCCATTCTTTAGTTCTTAGCCCCAGAATGCTCCGCAGCTTCACCTCTTTTCTTGGGAGTGCCATGGACCCCACTCCTAGAAACTGTTTTTTAAAATGTGTTACCATTTGTTACAGCTGTGGTTAACCGGTTTTGTCCGTGAGGACCCCTTTAGGTCGATTCCTTGTCCTGCTGATCACTTGCCGTTAGCCTGCATGGCTTTCTTGTTCACCTTGTGCTTCATGTTTTGTTCTGTTTGCTTGTTTGTTTAAAAGAAACCAAGATAGGACACTAAGTATGCTCATTGCTACTGGGTATCATTGCTTCTAAGAAGGATGCCTTTTTCCCCAGCCTGTCAGGCCCTGGTGATCAAGTAGTGGGAGACATCCTATTAAAAAGAATTCCTTGTTTTGAGGGCAGAGAGACAATATTTTAAGAATTTTTCTGTGAACTGATTTGCTAGTGGTCCCTTTCTGCCCTTCCTTACAAACATGAAACTGAACTACAAGGAAATAAGTCTTTGTTACAGAAACTCCAGTGAAAAGCTATTAACAGAATTGCGGCTACGTCTACCACCTTATTGCTATATATTTTCAGAAATAATTACTGGCGATTTTTCAAATTAAATGAATTATCTTAATGAAGTAGTTACTCGCCTAAGTTTAAAGTTTATTCTGTTTTAATGTTTATTCTCTTGAATGACCCATCAAGAGAACAGAACAAAGGGTTTTTATTTTGTATTGTAGTTTGAGATATAAGAGCTTTTTTTGTTTTGTTTTTTAATGAAATAAGGCACCCCAAAATGGCAATGGCTTAGGACTCTCAATGAGAAACATTTTTTGAAGATATGTATCTTTTTCAATAGGTGTATCTTGGTTACAGTTATATAGAGTATATTTTATTTTAATTTTTATTTGGTACTACAGTTTGTGCCTTCCTGTTTGATTCTTTGGCTTGTTATTTTACTTATTTTCTTCCCAAGTCAACATTATTTAAGCTTAGTTTAGAATTATCCAAAGTGGTGATTTATCTTAAATTATTTTAGTAACAAATCAGTGTTAAGCAAGTATTATTAATATACATTTCCTTTCCATCTGTCTTTAAAAAGCAAGGTTTTATGTTTCTTAGTGTGGCTGTAGACTAAAATAGTAAACCTTTGCCAGTTAAGACTACATGGACTAAAGCAGTAAACTCTTACAGGTTATTTGCTGTGTAATGAATGTAGATGAAGTAGAGATCAGAAGACAACATTAAAGCTATTGGGAAACATCGGCAAGCTTTCCTTGTATTGTAGAATAATCCATTAGGTGATGCTACTCTCAGTTCCTTGAATGATATCTAGAGAAATCTGACTCCTTTTCCGGAGAGTCTGTTTTAAATTTTCCTGTGTTGATGAGAAGACTTGATAAAGTTTCTTTCTTATATTGAATTCTTGAATGTTATTTGAAATTTAATAAATTAATGCCATTTTTTTTAAATAGAGGAAAGGGTGAAGTTCATTTGAGTTGTTGGTGATAGACTCTTTTTATTTATTGATTGCCTCTATTATGTTTGTTTTAGTGACTAAGCAGGAGTCATGAATAATCTGCCATTCTGTTAGGATAATTTCTAAGCTGAAAACTTACAAAGAAACTTAACCCTACCAGACCGCTGTACCGATTTGTCGGTCATTTCCGAACCTGCTGCTAGACCGCTGTACCTAATTTTCAGTACTTTGCCTCATACGAGAAAACAGTGACTCCAAGTTCCATCTTACTCTAACCACGTGTTTGCGTGTAACTAACATTTTTCTATATCATGTTGGTTTTTTCTCTTTAATGCTCAGGAGCCCAGGTATAGGGGACAGTTAGGTTCAGGGCCTCAGGTCTGGTAGGGTTAAGAAAATGACTGCTAAATACAGATATTAGTCTGCTTTATTGACGTAAACAATTTAAAACCTACTATAGTATTTCAGTTTATCTGTCTTACATAGTTTTCATAACTTTGGTCACTTACTCACCTTTATCTTACAGTTTTGTATTTTAAACTTGATAAAAATTATTCCTTTCTAAAGAACTGAGTACACTGTTTTTGTTTGATATTTGGTATGTATAATGGATGATTAATAAAATGGGTTTATGGTAGCTGTCTCATTTTTTTCTCACCTAAGTTAAAGGCATATTCTATTAAACAATTTGCCTGTAATTTGGATGTTGCTACTCATAAAAATTTTTGAAAGGGCTTTATAATTTGATATATTGAGTGAAAAATTAGAACTTCTCTAAATGCAATGGGGCATCATCAAACAGGAAACTGACATTAGTAGAACTAGTGAAATCTGAAAAAGTCCATAGTTTGAGTAATAATAATGTACCACATTAATTTTTTAGTTTTGACCAATTCTATGATTATATAAGATATTAACATTTGTGAAAGCTGAGTAAAGGGTTTTATAGGAGCTCTCTTCATATTTAGTAAAAACTTAAATCATTAAATGCTTTAAATATGTGGCCTCAGTAGTGGTGTTCTAGATCCCAGGGGTGCAAAGAGACCTGAGATTGGTCTCTCCATTCCAGAGTATGATCTCATTGGCAAGTCAGGTCTTCTTATCCACAAAAAGATGAGTAACAGTACTTTTACAAAACAACCTGTGCCAGTGAATGATGAAGGGAGTCCTGTAAGATTGTAGACATGTGGGATGTTTGGAGAAGTCTTGGCAGAAAAGGTGATATAGGAACTGATCTGGGATGGGTGAGTTCAACTTAGATAAGTAATGGAGAGATTGTTCTAAGAGATAGGAGATGACATGAATTTTAAGAAAAAAAAAATGCCAATGGTGATGCAGGATGGATTCAGTAGAATAGAAGTCAGTTAATGGAAACTTGTGTTCACCAAGGTATGGGGTACTGAGGCTCTGACTAGTATGGTGGCAGTAGAAGTAAAAGGAATTATTTGAGCATTGACAGGATTCGGTGATTTTGATGGACATAGGAGCACAGAAGAAAAACAAATCAATGGTGACTGATAACTTCACCCAATGGAAGTTACTCAGGGGATTTGTGTTAAACATTTTCATTTTCAGGTAATGCTGCACTGCTGAGTAGAACAGTCTAGCAAGACGTTAGACCAGGGGTGCTGGAGCGTGGAACGAGAGTGGAAGGTTTAGGGCTCTTCCTCTATAGTGCGCAGAAGAAAAAGCCAAGAAGGAAATCTAACAGACTCATTCACAGAAGTAAACAGGCTGTGGTGGTTGCTGTGTTCTTGAAGCAGCTGGAAGAGGGTTTCAACAAACAGGATAGTCTGTTTATGACTACAGATATGTCAGAAAGAAAACTGAAATCTTAAAATATTGCTCTCTTAGTGGTCATCAGTTTTAGGAGAATGGTTAGACCTGATTACAGAGGGTTAAGGAGTGAGGGAGTGAGTGTGTGTGTGTGTGTGTGTGTGTGTGTGTGTGTACATGTATGCGTACACATGAAAGGGTTGTTGAGAAGTGGAAACAGCAAATTTACTTTGATTTTTCAAGAAGTTTGGCTGTGCAAAGACAGGAATATACTGGTTTATACAGGGAGGTAGCTGAAGAAGGCAAAAGAAGGTTATTTTAATTAAAGTTAACAAACATTTATCAAGTGCCAGTTATGTGCAAGGCACTGTGTTAGGGATAGTGGAGGACATAAAAGGTGATTAAAATACAGTATTTTTCCCTCCTGGAAAAAAAAAACGCCACCTCAAGTTCTTTTGACATTGGATAGGTGATTCATCTTAAAATGTTAGGCATGCTGGTATTCAGCTTACAAGCAGAAGGACAAAATCAGTGACAGAACAGCTGAAGGTTGAGGAGAGGGATGAAGAATTGACTGAGCAATGCAAGGAAGAGATGCAGTTTGCACAGGTTGGGGAGGGGTCAGCCTTGGAAGGGAAAGGAGACCCTCCTTCCTCTCAGGCACAGAGAAGGATTAAAGTAGTGTTAGAGCTATTTTGAGGTAGAATAGAACACAAGTAAGGATCCCGGGAAGTGTTCACTTTGGCAGCAGACAGACTAGGGGTATATTTTCTGCCTTTGCACAAAGTTTCTAGCCAGATGGAAAAATGAGTCTGTTAGTGCTTGCTTTTTGTCCTGTGAGAGAAAAATAGAAGTGAAATACCTGGACTACTGGGGAATTGCTTTTGGCCGAGGGTTGTTTTTTGTTTGTTTGTTTTTGTTTGTTTTTAATGTTTAAAGAAATAGTCATATATTTTTAATTGCTCAGATATTATATAAATGCCTCAGTTCCTGCAGTTAACGAGGGTCAGATGTAGACTCAGAGAGTTTTAAAATCTAGGCAAGGTGATAACAGACATATATGCAGGCTCTTAATAGATGCTTGTCAGTTGAACTCTGATCTGAGAAAGTAGCTACATGCCCAACCCGTGCACACAAAATATTAGGGGATTTAGGGGAGAAAGAGAATTGCAGCAATTTTCTGGCAATTTCATTTGAATAAGGTCTTGAAATAAATTTGCCATATATTTACCTGAAGCCCTTGTTTTCTTCATGGAAGTTTTTTCCAGCACAATTAGGAAATGATTATGTGTTCATACTTTTTGGTTACAACTGTATATCAGAACCTAACGAATCAGGAACATGATTTTGGCCACACAAATGAATACATTATTTTGAACTATCCAGTTAGGTAACACTTTGGCAGGACTTGGGAACGCATTGCTTGGTAGAATATAGACCATCACACTGGTTTTCCATTTTATGTTTGTAAATATGCCTTAAAAGTGTTAGTACTTTATGTTTTTTACACTATTTTAAGTGTGTATCGCCAGAAAATAGGTGCAGGTCAGATGGAGAGAAGAGCAAATAATTAGTGTTATACTTGACTTTTAGTCAGACCAGGAAGACATGCAGAGGGGAAGAGGAAGGAAATAAAAGTAATTTGGGGAGGAGAAAAAAATACTCTTTCCTTTGATGGTACTTTCTTTAAAAATAAAAACATTTCAAGATCCTTCTTACCAGTGAAGGGGAGCAGAATTTGCCACCACACACATTTTTTAAAAACCTATCTTGTGAAATCCTGCTTAGAGAATTATAGAAGAAACTAGCTAACATCAGGTGGGCCTGAAAAGTTAGTTATTTAAAGGCATTAACTGAAATGTAATGACTACAAAAGTTAGAGAATTTCTCACTTGTTCTCAAAGAACATTGTTAAGCAGGGTCTCAAGTTGAAGGGATTTCTTTTGAGGGACATATTAACTTAAATCCTCCCATGCTTCCCTCTCCAACTAGAAGAGACAGCAAGGCCTGCCCACTGCCAAGCAGGATGCAACCTGCATCTTGATGTGGCCTCTGCTGAGGTCAAGCACTCCCATTCCAGCCTCTTGAGAGCTTTCTCCATGTGTTGCCAGTGTGCTGGTAAAAATGACTTTAAACTCTTGTCAGCAGTTACTGGTGCATGCATCACAGTCCCACTCAGATAAACCTGTCACAACACAGAGGCGGCCACTGGAGAAGAGTACAAGGGCAGGCCTCTAGCTTTTCATTCGAGCATCACTAAACGTGCACAGAGTGCCCAATTATTTCAGCATTATTGAGCAAGCCTACAGGAGGACCCAAGCCTTGCTACATTAGATTTTCTTTAGTAATTTGCTCAAGTACCGCTGAGGACACTTAAAGGGCTTAAAACGGTGGCTGCAACCAGTTTCCTTTTCTGGGTTGTTAATTCAGGTTTTCTCTTTCAAATTAACTCTCGCTGCATGCTGTGCAGTGGTTCTGGGAGAACTGTTTAACACTAATTTTCTCAATTTTCAGCTTTTTTTGTTCAACATAACTGCTTTAACAGTTAGTCACGTATATGTTTTGATTAGAAATGTATGATAGCGAGGCCTTAACGTTTTGAAGAACAAAATACACTTTATTAAAGTAATGTGAATTTCAGCTATTAAAAGTTACTTAGGTAATTTCACTATTTAAAAGTTAAGTATTTACAGAGCCTTGCAAAACTCCCAAATCTAAGTTAAAAGGATAGCATTTCTCCATTTTATAGCTTTCTCCTTCCCCTTTAACATGTATGTATAAAGGATAAATCTTTCCTTCATAAGTGCTGGGTTTTTCATGATCTTTTTGTATCTTTTTCCCTTTCTTTGTCTTGGAGGTCAGATATAGGGAGCAAGTTCAATATCTTTGTCTCATTTCTCACAGCAGCAACAACTCCAGGCCCAGCATTTATCACATGGACATGGTCTGCCCGTGCCTCTGACCCCACACCCTTCGGGCCTCCAGCCCCCTGCCATTCCACCCATTGGTAGCAGTGCCGGCCTCCTGGCCCTCTCCAGTGCCCTGGGAGGCCAGTCCCATCTTCCAATCAAAGATGAGAAGAAGCACCATGACAGTGATCACCAAAGAGGTGAGCGATTCTCTCAGGATGTCAGTCCGATACTACCTCCCTGTTGCTTGCTGAATCAAAGAGTCAGGATACCATTGTTTAATCTGACTCTGGATTTGATTTTCTCATTGACTGAACAAAGGCTTTCCATTGGAAGGTAAATCAGTCATTGGAAGCTATCTTTTGCCGAATCACTGGCAAGAGTTAACTCCCAAAGGCAAGGGGTTCTGTTGCTGGTTATTGCCTTTGATTCCATGCTACCTCCTATGTTCCCAAGTCTAAATCAGTAGTGAAATTCCACAAAGCTTTGTGTTTGAAATAGTGAATGGCATTAATAGCTAATTTTGACCAAATCTGTTTTGGGGAAAGACTACTGATTAAAGCTCACTTTATAGTTTGACAGAATCAATTATTATTTATAAATCAGATTAGGCTATGTAGTACAGTAAAAGCCTCACAGGTAAGAAAACAATTTCAGTAGTCTTAGTAATTGAGAAAGTACAGCCCAATTTAGTGGAATCTGTTGGTTTAACTACCTCTGTTACCCATTCTGTTAAGAAGTGTGAAATTAATTCATTTCTTCTGATAAGAACACAATTGTTTCTGCAACATTATTGATTTAAAGGCTAGTGGTGCTCCTTCTAGATTGGTTTTCTCCCTCTACTAAAGTAGATGATGGTGCAGAGACCTTTTGATGTGACTATATGCTTATGTGGTGCTTGCTAAATAGTTTTTATTAGTTAATGACAGAAAAGCAAATGAAAAGTCTCTCCTAGCATTTCTTTGTGGGAATTTGCCTAGTACATGGGTGGTTCTTTGGTTGGAAGGGTGTGGTTCATAATTAAAACTTCATATGTACTCCTGTTTGCAGTGTCATTACCATGAATATAATCTTGGATAAATGATACTTATCACATAAAATAAATTTCCCATCTGTGATGTTGGAAGCACTGTAATATTTGTCATCCAGTTATCTTAATACTGTGGTTCAGAGCTAAGGCATGATTATAAACACTTAAATAAGTGAGAAAGTTGATAAGGAACTTGAATAATACGAATGCCCATCTTTGCTTTCTGAAATTGTGTCAAAAGTAGATTGGCGCTTTGTGAATCTGGTTAAATACTATTAATAGTTAACTTTATAGCAGAGTTGTCATGTATGACATTTGTTATTTAGCAGAGTTCAAGTTTGATAGATATATGATTTTATGTAAACTAACTAATACTTTTCTTTTTTTCTTCTTTCCACCACTTGATCTGTGTGTGTTGTTGCTGTTTTGCCTATAGACAGAGACTCCATCAAGGTAGGATTCAAATTCACAGATGAAAGAATAACTTAAAGGGGCTTAGAATCATTTGAATATATCTAGTAATGGATTCTTCAAGATTTAGAGAATGATTTGGTGGCATTTACCAAATATTGCTTAACTTCATTTTTGGATTACTTTCAGTTGTGTGATTGAGATTTTTGCAAATATCAGTCCCATTTTCTCTATCAAAATCAGATTTGTAGATCAAGATTGAATGATAAGATCTTGCTTGCATTGCTCATTTTATTTTGTCTTGCCATGTGAAAAAGAATAACTGCTTTTCTTCATTTAGGCTTTAGATGTAAGATGATAATGAAAGGAAGTGAATAAATTGGTTTATAAGGAAATACACATTAGTCTTGTATTTTGGGAAATAGTTTCATCCTCCAAAACTCTTTATTAAAACATTTAAGACCATTTTCTTCACCAGAAATAATTTCTTTTAAATTCAATAACATCTTAATTTCCAGTATAGCAAGTTATTATTAGGTTTGGCATCTATCTTACCTGCCTTCTGTATCTCCTTATAGACAAGTTGTCAGAAAAGAGGGAAAGCATTGCAACGGTTCTCAACCTGTGGGGGGCGACCCCTTTGGGGGTTGAATGACCCTTTCACAGGGGTCGCCTAAGACTATCAGAAAACACATATCAGGTATTTACATTACGATTCATAACAGTAGCAAAATTACAATTATGAAGTAGCAACGAAAATAATTTTATGGGGGTCCCCACAACATGAGGAACTGTATTAAAGGGTCATGGCATTAGGAAGGTTGAGAACCATTGATTTAGGGCCTAATGATTTGGATACGTTTGTATAGCAACAGAATGGGATGTGCTAAGGATGCCTGAGTTTATATAAGCAAACAAGAAGCATAGGCTACCATGGCAAGAAATGAAGAAAATACTAAAATTGCATGATCACTTGTGCACTAGGCACAATGTAAATATGCTACTGTTTTATGCATAATCGTATTATATGTATGCCATTATATTTTGTATAGATTAAAAAGAAAGGACAGTTCTTAAGCATGGGCCAAAGCACAAATGCTGTCATTCCTCTTCTTGTATTTTATAACAGTTGAATGTTTTGGAGCATATATAGTTACATCTCTTGCAGTTTTTAAAGACTAAAATCTTCCCTTGGAACCGCACATGCTGCTACTTTGAATGTCTCTGTATTCCTTCTTCTTTCATCATAAAAGGGAAGTAGGGTTTTTTCCAAAGCCTTTAAATAATGGTAAATAAAAATTAAGTGTATCTGTTTTACCCTTCAAGAATCTTTGTGATTTGAAAGGGCATCTGCATACCCATAGAAATGTCAGCATTTACAATTGCAACTTCACATATTGAGTTATTTAATTATGCATTTACAGTTGTATAATATGCATATCAATACCTAGATTAGAAAGCATTCTTAGAGTGTCCTAAGTAAGTGTTCCACCCATGTGTACTTAGACAGTAGTAAGTAAATGCACTGACCAGGATTAGCTGATAAGTAGCCATCGGAAAGCCTGTCATGTTATTCTGAGGCCATAATATAAACCTTCCCTGCCTTCTTATGATAAACACATATCTTTAGGCAGGCCAGTGAACTAAACAAAAGCCTCTTCTCCTACCTCACTCTCAGAAGACTGTGAATATATTTATACTTCAGTGCACACTTTTGTGTCAATTACATTTTATATTCCCTCATGCCAGAGTAGGGTGTATTTTGAAATCATCTGTAATCATTCACTATGAATCTGGGAGTGAATGTCTATATAGCTAGAAGCCAGGGGAAAAACAAAAAGGAAATGGAGGTAGATGATTTTGCCTTGATTTATTATGGAATGGTAGCTATAAATAGATTTTGGGGGGTACCATTCTCAAATTTGAAATTGTGTCAGGTTTGGGGTTGTCCTATGGCTTTGCAAGGTGAAATAGTTTGTTAATTTTCATAAATGTGTCCTCATCCTTCTGTAAGTGGTTCCTGTTAAGGGGGGCTTTTTATGATTGCTGTGTGACTTGAGATGGTTTTTTATCAGCCAGAGCATGCCAGTTGCCTGCAGCTGGAGTCAGGCTTGTATGAAATAATTTATTCATGCAGGATAATGCTCCTTAACATTTAACAGGTAATGAACGTGACATAAATTTCCTTCTTGCTTTTAATTTTTCCCCTTCCTCTTCTAATGTGCAAACAGGCAGCTCTGGTACTCTAAATAATAAGTAATTTTTGGCCATCTGTCAAAAGGAAATTTCAATACAAATTTAAATTAATGGTGCCTGAAATTTTTTACAGCTCCTCTAAAAGCCTCTAATGTGCAGAAAATTCTGAATCTGCTGGTAGTAATTAGTGTTGCATGTAATGAGGATGTGGGCAATGTTATACAGCCCCAGTGTAACATTTTGATATGGTAGCAAAATTTTGATTTATTCAAGGTTGTGGATGGGTTTAATTGTCATAGAGAATTTAAAATGTTTTCTTGACGTTACAGATTATTAAACAGGGCACATTTCAGAATAGCTCATAAAATACAAATTTAAACTTAACGTAAAGATTCAGGTAATTAAGATGCTTTCTTTACCTTTAGGTGTCAAGTAAAATGAAAGCAATTCTCTTCTTAAAGTGTCAAGCCTTTTCCTTCTTTCTCTTTCTCTCCTAGGAAGTTCTTTGGCCACTAAACCACATACTATTGGTTTTATTGATCTTGTTTTCTGTAGTTCCAATGGTCAAGTTCATTCCTAAGCCTGTTATTTGTAGACCTATATCTGAAGTTTTTCAACAAGGGTATAAAATATAAATATGGACCTAAGGGAGCAAGCACCATAGGAGCCCAAAATCAATTTATTTGGTGATGAGAAACAAGAATGGTGTGTATTTTAGGGCTGTTGACACCTGCTTGTAACTTGGTTACCATGACTCCATGTGCCCAACAGTAAGCCCCAAATTGGGGGGCTGTAAAGGGCAAGAAACAGACTGTGATCTACTCTCGCACTTAGTGGTATAGTAGAAAGCCCAAACTTAGCTCTCCAATAGGCCCCCAAACTGATTTCTACATTTTTTTCCTCCCCTCTGGGTGAAGGCTTTCTTACAGTGTTTAGAATTGTTTCTCCCAACCCTTGAAAAGATACAAGTGAAACCAAGGAAATGTTTTCTGAGGTGATCCATGACCTATCCCTCTTACTCTGAGGGCTGAGAGGTGAAAATTAGTTGGTTCCAAAGTGGTGGCAGAGAGGACCTTGTCACATACTGCCAATTGCTTCCCAGTTGCTGAAGGTACTGTTCATGAAGAGAAGTCATTAGGTTCTTCACAACACTCACTTTGCATCCAAGTGGCTGGAATGAGGGTAATAATGATTCAGAGCTGTGAAGGACAAATTGCTTACAACTTGGTAGGAATTTGACAAGTTAGTCTAATCCATCCCACCCCCCACCAAAAAAAAAAAAAAATGTTCTAGTAACTCCTAACAAAAAAATAGACTAGCTTGAATATAAAAAGCAGAATTCACTATCACCACCTATTGCTTAGCTCCATGGCCTCTCCTAAGTTGATATAATCATGCGTGATTTACTACTTCGTAAGTCCTTTTCATGTGTCTTCATGGTCCTCATATTTATTTTTCTGAATGCAATAACCTCTTTAAGACAGGCCTGTGAAGGATTTGCCATTTTTTATTTGTAAAATATAAGTACATTTTTTAACCACTCAATGGTGGTGTTTTTAATTTTTATTATTTCATTGAAATGTCTTCCCCAAAGTGCTGTATGTGTCATCAAATAGTATGATCATTTTTAGTGACTCGTACATTGCCAGATTGATCCTCAAAAACACTGTACCATTTTAAAATGCCAAGTGCAGTGTTTGAGTGTTTCCGCACAATCCACTAGTACTCAACTTTATAGATTTTGTAATTCTTGCTGATATAATAAGTATGGATGGTATATAAAAATTTGCATATATTCAGTAGACTCTCAGTTAACTGGCACCCGTGGTAGATGCTAGATGAACATACATGGCATTCTCAAGCAACCAGCCAAATGCTCGAGTAACCCATTAAAAAATCTGTACCATTTGCTGGAGCATTTTGCTGGTTCTTGAGTTCCGGTTAACTGAGAGTCTTCTCTAGTTATTTTTCAACTAAATGCTTTTCTATGAGTGTATATGCTAAGCTTTTTTTTTCCTCCTATGTGAACCCTTTTTTTTATTTAAGCATTTGCATAACTATTCGTTAATTGTATCTAAAGCAATACCTGTTTATTCTTCACCAGCTATATTTTTTGTGTTTGTTCTATGTAGATGACTAAAATAGCATACATTGTTTTTCTTCTTGTGTCTTCAATTATTCTCTGTTGGCAGTAAAGTTGTGTAAGTGGAGAATTAGACTAAGGCTGTTTTTAATGTTCAAATTGAAGTATATGATTCAGGCCAAGAAAGCACTTTTGTCCTCATTAATTGGATGTTGCAGGTATAAGTGGATTTTTAGGCTGAATTAACAGAATGATTACTTCTGTTTGCCACTTCACTTTGTACATCAAGACTTAATGGTCAAGGTTCTATTCTTTTAGCCTGAATTAACAGAATAATTACTTCCGTTTGTCACTTTATACATCAAGATTTAATGGTGAAGGTGTACTATTCCAGCATCTTCTGTAACCTGTGTGACTTGGTTTATCCTACCCTTTACCCTCATTTTTCGTGTCTCAAACAGTATCAGTGTGCCTTTAATATGTTTAATTCTCTGGCATGTACTATGTGGCAGAATACCAGAGCAGATACCACTTGAGGACAAAAGCAGGACGAGCAAGAGAGGTATAACATAGCTGGGGCAGTTTTAACGCTCCCGTCTCCCTCATACACCTGTTTAAAATAGGAATGTTAGTAATTTTACCCTTTGGGAGAAAGCTTGGTGGGATAAATTTGTATTACTATAGACTTTAGAAGGATACATTATAAAAAGACCAAGGCATAAAGCAATAGAAGGCTAGATTAAAAAGAGGAATAGGTGAAATTGATAAAACACTAAAAAGAAAGTATGGGAGGGAGGGAGAGAGGGAAAGAGAGAGAATACTACCACCAGGCTAAACTGTAGTAAGGCTTGTATAATCTCCTTTTTTCCTCTCACTCATCAGTAATCTGAGAAAAGAAGCTATCTAACTTGGACACTCTCACCTAGCAAAAACTAAGGTGGATCCCTAGTACCCAGTCAGCTCCACTGAGCCAACCACCCACTGCATGTATAGGTCATTGTTTAGATTTCACCTGTCAGGGTAGCTGTTGTATGATTATTTCCTATATTAGGAAAGGTTTAGAGGTGTTTAAGGCCCTACCCAAGGTCACCTTGCTAGTGCCATCCTCAGAGGAAAGCTTTTTGTCTCATTCTTTGTTACTAAAATTTTAAAACTTACTTAAGAAATAGAAATAACGCAAAGATCCTCACTGAATTGAACATCGAGTTACAAGTGCTATCAATATTTGGCAACATTTTAATCTATTTCTTAATTTCTTTGCTGAAATATTTTAAAGCAAATTCCAGATAGCATGCATACTTCACTAAATAAAATGAAACAATTTCTCTAAATAATACATGTTTTTTGGTAACCACAATAAACTTAATCATTTATTAAAAATAATTCTTTGATAATTTCCAATATTCAGTTTATAAACAAAGTTGGTTTATTTCAGATAATTGATTTACTTAAAATGGGATTGAAATAAGATCATTTCATTTTGTTGTCATTTCTCTTAGATCTCCTGTAATGTAAGAGTTTTCTCACTTAAACATTTTTTCCTATACCACTGATTTGTTGAAGAACCCGGGACACTCGTCCTATAGAATGGCCCATGTTTGTTCTTAGGATGAGCAAATGAGTAGGAGTGTAGGTTTGTATGTACATGTTGGTGATGAACAGTTTCATGAAGTTTACCCATAATTAAAGTAGTAAAATGTCTAAAAATGTATGCTGATCAATCAATATTTTTTGTATCCTTTTACCTTTAAACATAGATTATGATATATTGGTAATCCAACTGTACTTTCCAAATATAAGTAGTCAAGGTAGGCGTTTTACACATTTTTTAGCAGGATTTAAAAAATACACTGAGTACAACTATTTCCTTATGGGTGGTGTACCCTGATACTTCATTCCCCAACGGTAAAAGTTCTCTCTCACTGAATAGGTAGGTCCTTGACGGCAAGAATCTCCATCTTTTGAGGAATTTGCATAGAAGGACAAATCAAGGATTTGTTTCAGTAGAGAATTGTAATACAATCAGGAAAGTCCTGACTGTGCTAGAAATTCTCTCTCCTTCTAGGTAAGCTGTGTGTCAAGGGGCAAGTCACTTAACTCCTGGTTCTCAAAGCTACTATTTAAGGCATTTCTTCAAGCATTTGGAATGTAGATACTTTATTAAATTATTCCATCCCATCCTAGAAATGAATTTTACAATACAAATCTTATACCAAAGAGTACGTTTCAGCAGTAAAGTTTTCCATAACATTATCCAAATAAACAAAATGGTAATGGATTGTAGAGGAATAGTTTAATGTTTTAAATTATTCCTTTCAAGTATGCAGTGTTTAAAATTTATTCAGTTTTCTGAAATCGTAAATTAACTTAAACATTTGGGCACTGCTGTTGCTAATTCTTTGTAGAGATATTTGTTTCTATGTATTTTACCATTTAAAGTTACCTTATCAAAGAGCAATCAGGAACTTTTATTCTCTGGGTTTATGATGCAATAATTTGTTCAGTATTAATTGATACTTGCCTTTAGGCACATAAGCTGTGTGAAATGTAACAGGTTCACTGATTCCAGAAAATATGTTTTAATTGTTTGTTTATGGAATAGATGAATAAATATCTTTAGGGCATAGCTGGTCCTCAGGTGGTGAGCATGAATGGATTAATGATGTGACAGGAGGAGACATGCTTTTTTGTGTGCCCACCTGCATGGATCACTAAGGCAGAACAAATATTAATTAACAGGCAGGCTGGTTGTGGGGTCTGCCTTGCTCAGCTAATTTTTGGCAAGGGTATTTTAATTCTTTTTCTCCATAAACCAACCCTATTTGTTAGTTATGAGAAACACTTTTATCGTGATGTTTAATGTCTTTAATTTCCTTAATTAGAATACATTTCATGTCTTGCAGAAATATTAGATCATAAAGTATCCATATAACTTGTACTTGAATTTCAAGCGTTTGTTTCTCAAAATGTAGAGAATTCTTCCATAATAATTAATTTAAAGAATTTTCACCGTCTTTTTTATGTTCTGGTAGTAGCGATTTCCCATAACCCACTCTGGAAAAATCATAAATTCACCCAAGGGGAAGCTTAATACTATCACCTCTTGAGTTCTTGAATCATTTCTGCTGTGATACTTACTCTCAAACTTGTGTATTTTGTCTGAAGTAATTCATATATCTTCTGGGTTAAAGACTCTAAACGCAGGGGCTACCATTAACAAGGGTTATAATTTTGGACATGAAGAGAAGTCATGTCTAATTATTACTATGGGAGCTGTCTTGGGACAGGATTGAACAGAAGCAAAGTTTGCTGAGGGCTGAGTAATACTTTCTGAGTAATTATTTTAAATAAGCTTGCTGTTAGATGAAAGTATATTTAAAAATCATATTTCAGGATTAAAAAATGCTTCGATGTGATGAATCGAAATTTTCAATCTTAGAATTAAATTTTTAGTTGTTTTACTTTGAATCTAAATATTGAAAAAGGTTATTGCTTTAAGTTGGTCAAATTCATTATTCAAAATCAATCCGTTTATTTCTGTATATAATAAATTATACAGCTTTAAAAACATTTAAGTTTCAAGTACTAGTGTTATACCTTCAATTCCTGTTTATGTAAGATAGTTGTAATTGGTAGCTCAGTTCCCGTCTCCCCCTCCCCTGGGTTCAGTGACGCCTCTGGTTTTGCTTCACTACAAACTGGAAAAGAGCAACACACACATGCATGTAATCCACTCATGCGCACTCTGCCTTTCTTCCCTCCGTTGAATGTTCCATTTCCACTTCAACCGGTAAATGTTCACAAAGAGCTTACACTTTCCTGTCCTTTACCGCCCTCCCCTTGACTGAAAGGCAGTCTGTGAGATGGAACTTAAAATGTCTTAAGTATTTGTAAGTGAACTTTCTAAGATAAGGCCATGGGGCGAGGAATTCTTTTTCATGGAAATGGACTCATTATTTTATTGGACCACACCTGAAGGATTCTTAAACCATTTTTCCAAACTGAGTACTTTTCAGGTTGCTGAATGTTGATATGTGAGGGAAGGAGGTGGGAAGGTAAACAGGTTAGTGATGTCACCCAGTGAGAGGGGCCAAGCCATACAATAACACCTCATTTTTATTTATTCTTCCCTATGGTCACTTTAATTACTCTAAAAATGGTTGATTATTTCATTCATTTATCTTTCCTTAAACTTCTGTTTTCTTGAGCGACATTTGGCCTTTTGAACAACAAAATAAAATTGGAAATGCTAATGTTTTGAGCCAACTAAAGGAGGAAAAATAAAAATGTCACCATGGTAACAAAGCTGCTTTCTAGATGGTTTCCTAAGATATGCCTGAACTAGAAGCAGATGTCTGATTTGAGAATCTTGCCTCCTTCAATGTAAACAAATAACTTCTGGGCAGGTGTTGGAAATAATATGGAAATCCTATTAAGGGGCCCAGAGTTCCTGTCAGTCAGGAAGCCCATGCCACAAAAGGGCTGCTTGTCACATAAAGGAGCAGAGTAAATTCTCATTAGGCTTGAGCTTTTCCCAGGAAATGATTGTCTGGGTGTGTTCTTTCTCCTGCGAATCTGAATGTAAGCTGTTGCTTCTACTGATCTATTCACTGGGTTTATTTTTCTCCTCTTCATTGCAGATCCTCCCTCACCCCCACCAGCAAGCATTGGCATTCTCCCCCTCAGCTCCCCCTTCCCTTTCGATTAACACTTGATCTGTATTACTGCTCTCAGAGTTGTGACATTTGTGATTTTAACCTCCCACCCTGAGCAGGAGAATGTGGGGGAGGAGGGGAAGTCAGTCTTCGCCCCTGGGCCTGTTGGACAAAAGAGCCAAGCGGATGAGGCCCAGTGCCCAGAGCTGTTTGGAACTGGCACAGTGAGCAGCAGCCACAGTCCTAAATAGTGTTCCGTGTACACTTACCTGGAGTTGTATTTTTACGAAGTAAGCAGAAACTAAAAGCATGAAGAGACAGCTTTTTATGAACTTTTAAAAACCTGCATAGTTGTCTGGTAAGCCTTTATACTGTGCTGTCCAATACGGTACCTACTAGCCACATGAAGCTATTTAAAATGAAATAAAAAAAAAAAAGCATGTTAAAATGAAATAAAATGAAAAAACCCAGTTTCTCAGTTGTATTAGCCCAATTTTAAGTGCTTAGTAGCCACATGTGGCTGTAGTAACTGCCATACCAGTGCAGATACAGAAAGTTCTATTGGATAGGGAGCGACTTGGGCCTGATAAGCTTGCAGGTTCTGCTGTTGCATCTGGTGAAAACTGACTCCCAAAATTCTAAAGCAAGGTCCCTCCCAATGTATAGAAAATAAGGGACATGTGTGTATTTTTGTTTTCATGCGGTCAGCTGCACTAATATAGTGATCTTTAAATGATTGTAGGGGTTTTTTTCCCCCCTTGCAGAACTGGTTGAGCAGCTTAACATGGATCTTACCAAAATGGACCTCCAATTTTAATGTTTCTAGATAGAAAGTTGAGGCAGTTTGAAGGCTATGCATAACGATGCTCTTTATAAGACTCAGAAGGTTAAATGTGGATAAACACAAAACAAGGCTTCAGAAAAACCACACTATTATTATGCAGCATTTCTTGGACTATGGTCCCCGAGACACACTTCATAAAGCCAATAAAGCGCGCACTGGTGGTCTCCTGTTGCCCTAGCAACGGACCGTGGGGCACAGTGTATGTGAAATGCATGAACATCTGTGAATTAATCTTTTTTAGTTTGTTCTTTTCTTGGCACCAATTGGGCTTCTCAGGCTTGCGCCTGTGACACTGTGTGTGGAGGGGCAATCTGGAGCCGTCCCCAGGGCCTTACCCTAAAGTGGATGGGGGAATGGCAAGTGAAGGGAGATTTATCCTGGTAGTGCATTCAGCAGTGGAGGGATTTGGCCTCATAGCACTCTCAGTGGGCCGTTATGAGCTTACTTTCTGGTGCATGGGGAAATGAATAAAAATTTTTCTAGTAAATCTGAACATTATTGGGTTTATTGGGCTGCCCTGAAAAAATAATCTTTAGAAATAAATCACTTGTGTTTATACCACAGTTAGCAGGACTTGAAAGGTCTCTGAGTTATTCTACACCTTTTGCTTCAGCCCTAGGCCCAGCCTCCACTCCGGGAAGTCTGACCAAACCATATTGAACTAGCCTGAATGAGACTCCTGAATTAGATGCTTAGACGCTTAGGCTAGAATCTGTTTGATAATGAAATCTGCTAGTATCCTACTCTGACTTTAGAGAAAGTTTAAAATGGTGATTTTTTTGCCCTTGGAAGAATAGAGCAAACTGACTAAATAAGAGAAGCATCAGGAGCAGTACTTTTTGGATAGTTACTCCCCCACTCCTAACAGGATTGTCTTCAGTTCTTGCCCTTCCCTGCCTCCCCCCCCTCCATTTTCAAATGACACCCCTCCCTCCAGACTGCATCACCTCTCACTCTGCAGACTGTGTTCAGTTCCTCCTGTCGGTGCCAGATGCTCACTTGTAGACTGTTTTGCTCACCCTTGTCATTTTCAATTCCCTTCTCTTTCCTTTTCTTCCTTTTTTCTCCTTGTACCCTTTTTTTTCCCCTTTCTGCATTCTTCCTTAGGGGTCAACCCTCTTTCCTTCCTGGAGAGGAAAGACTATTACATACAGAATTCCTTCTTATGTTGGAGGTAGCCTGTATGTTTAATGTTTAGGGTGAGAAATTTTTTTAATAGATGTATTAAGACAAAACTGTACTACATGCTAGTCCATTTGATTTGCTTGATTGTTATTAATATTTAGGGACCAGTAAGAAGGACTACTTGTCAACTGTGCATGTTTCCTTTGGATATTAAAAAGGCACAATGGTACCTTTGTAACTGAGAGATTATCCTGATTTTATGTTAGACAGCTAACCAAAAATTATTATTTTAATGGTTTCTGTCTTTGAAAGTTGTTGGTATTGGTAGATGAACTTCAGAATTGAGCAGTGCAGTCTAAATAAACTATTTAAAGTTGGTAGGTATTGATTTGGCGCTGGAAGGCAAATAGGCCTGCACTTTGTCCTTGGGAGTGCATAGTAAAGATTACATACAATTCCCTCAATTTGTTTTCCTATTAAAGTATGGAACCGAAATATGCTGCCTTCTGAGTAGAGTAAAATGTATTAATAGACTGTCTCTCTTTGTTTCTCTGAGCTTCTCATTCGTCCTGAATTCTGCTTAAACGCATATAAAATGAGTTTTTGGTGATTGGAGGGACTGGCTTCTGAAATCAGTCTTCCAGGGAAGCTGCTAGGACTGATGTGCAAATACAAGCAAACGTGGAACCTTTAGCAAACACTGACACAGTGCCAGTGGCAACATTCTGTAGACTCCCGTGCTTGATGGTGTGCTTTTTATTGGCATTCAGATAGTGTTTTGTAGGAATCAACAAAACAAAATATTAATATGGGACTCGTGGGTGTTTGAAACCCCTCATTTGCTATCCAGGTGGTTTCTGTGACTTTAAGAAAAAAAAAAAGGTTTCTGTTGCTGCTTTCAGTAAATAGTCCCATTTCTATTCAGATGAAGTTTTTTTTTTCTTGGAAGTACCAATTTCCTAGTTGGACTTGAAGCAAGCCTCAGAAATAAAACAATTAAAGGCATTATTAGAGAAAGTAGAATTCATGTTTTTTATGTCCTGGACTAGTGTTTGTTTTTTGAAAGTACAATTCTTTATGCCCCAAACTAAAGATTCTTAAGAAGACACTTGTGGTGAGATGTGAAAATTCCACAATAATAAATGTCAGTGAGTAAACTGGCTATAGTGAGGAAGGGAAATGTGTTTGAATCGCTGCTCTTTTCTTCCTTTGTGTTTGACAAAGTCTGTTAAAGGCAGTAATTTTGTAATCTGGATCTTTGAAGGCTGGAAAAGGAAAGAGAACACAAATAATCTAGAAGAGAAAAGGTCTCTAGCATTTAGATTTTTTTTAATCCCTACTGTATGTACTAGCCCAGCAAACAATAATTCTTGAATTTTGTTTTTAACTTTTTAATTCTTACAAAGTATTTATGGAAATAAAATCAGTATTTTCATTAACTGTTGTGGATATGTGGATCTATAAAAATTGTCACATGGTTTTCTTATACACAGTATTGCAATAGAACATTGGTGGTAGGAATTATCTCAAAAGGTGGGGTTCCCAAAACTGTACCGGATACCTTCCTGTTGGGACTATCCCTAACATTTGGGCCTGAAAGAGAGTAAAAGCGGAAGCCCTCATACCATACATCTAAGTATTTAAAAGTTACAAATCCAGTTAATAAATACACCTTCATGATGATCTGAAAGGCCAGGTTTGGCTTTCAGATTTTCAGGCCCCTTACCTTTCATTGGTAGAACCACACGGGCCCTCACATATTTATCACTTCCCAGCTTTATTTTACCCCAGTAAATAATCTACAGCTTAGTCTACTGCTAGGAGGCCCCAGGGAGAGGAGTGAGTCATCGCTGAACCCGGACCTTTAGGCAAGCAATTTTGGGGTCCTGGTACCCAGCTTATGATCTAGAGTGGGTGGGCAGAGAGTATGTGTGGGCATGTCCCCTGGTCCTGAGGAGAGACTTTGCTAGATGAGGGTTTGGACCCTCGTCAGGGGCCCCACTTGCCAGGCTGTTTGGTTTGTACATGATTTCACAAGCCATACACTTAAGAGGAAAGAAAGGGAAGTGGGAATTTACAACTGTTACAACAATCTCAAAATAATTCTTTGTTAAATAAACAACATTTTTATTAAAAGTAGGCCAGGGTATTGTGTTCTAAAATATAATCTTTACGAACAGGTACTTTTGAACTATACTTTGTAGCTTGTTAATACATGTCTAACTGCACTTTTAAAGTACTCCATTAAAAATCACAAACACACATTGTAACTAGCAGCACTGCTTGCGAAAGCCAGTGAGAACCTTAAAGTTGAACATGGTAAAAGATGGTGAGGGCCATGGTTGTGCGTTCTGACGGCCGGTAATGGCTTTCCTCTTGGCTCCACCTCAGTCTGGTCCAGAGTGAAGCTTTTGAGTCTGTAGTGACAATGCCAGGCGAAGTTAGACTTAAAAGGATTAATTGTAAACACTTGGCTCTCTTAGGCTAGAGATTATCACTGGCAACTAACTTGGGTGTGATTTCTGTTTTCATGTTTTTGTTACTTTCATGTGCTTCCACATGGGCAGTTGGACAGCTGGAAGTGCCACAGAAATGTTTGAAGAGCCCTGTTTAGTAGTTTATGTGGGAAGTCTTTGAATAATTTACTAACAAATGATTAGACAAGCAGTTGTCCATCTGACTGAACTATTCCACGTGTTTGCCCAGGCAGCAAAGGAGGCACTCAGTGTTTCTTCCTCCAGAGGGTATATACAGTGGCCATATTGACCCATCTAGTCATTGGATTTCAGCCTTTTGTTGACATTGTTGTAAATGAAAGCAGCCCTGACAAGCTTGGAGCAGCTGGGCTGGGTAATTGTGAAGGATTCATGCTTGTTGCTGTTACCCCCAGTGTTTGCAGTGGGTTGTTTGCTTTGACTTTTGTTGAACTGTTGACAAAAGCATTAGATACAAATGGGAACAAATAAAGTGGTGAGATGCCAGGAGGGCTTGGCAGGAGTAGTGGTTTTCATTCTGACTTAAAAGGGGGATGTCGGAACTTATCTAGATGGGAAATGGAAGGTGTAAAGTGATGGGGGTTGGAGAGGGAGAGAGGACAGGGATGAAGTGCGCGTATGTGCCTGCATGCGTGTGTGTGTGTGTGTGTGTGTGTGTGTGTGTGTGTGTGTGTAGCTATTTTCAGGTACCAAACTGGAAAATAGTTTGCTGTTTATATACCTTGGTTCAAAGAGGTGAGAGAATTAAAGAGGCCACCATGTTTTATAACCTTAAAAAGGTTAACCTTAAAGAAGCCACATTATCCTTATGCCCTTCAGGTGTGTTGCCAGGCATGCTGTAACAGAAATAGTTTCTGGATCTCTCCTCCCCATAAAAGAAAAAAGCAAGCATTTTTTTAATAATGGAGGTATTTTGGGTTGGGGACATGACAGGCGTAGTGTTGAGGTAGGGAGGATTAAGAAAAACAGTATATGCTAAAATAGTATAGCTGGCAAAATGGAAGTCATTTACTGGAACGCTTTTAATTTGGTTTAAACAAAATACTCTTTTGTATATTCAAATGGAGAGTAGCTCAGCTGTTGTGAAGCCAGAAAATTAATGGTATTTTTAGTGAAATAGCAAAAGCATGTCAACAACATAGCTGCAGATGATAATGGCTGGCATTTTATTCATGAGGAATTATCAATGCAGGTTACCGGACAACATAGTGTGACTGAAAATGATTGAGTGTCGGAGAAGCTGCTGTCCTTCTGCTCGATGATTTTATTTTGCATTTAGCCCTTCCTCAGGCTTCATTTGTGCATGTATTTTCCCTATCACAAATCAAATATAAAGTCTTCTTGGCTAAGGATTATATATGTATTTTTCCCTTTAAAAATTTCTTGAAGTGTAAGGTCCCTTTGAGTATTGTCTTAGAAGCTACAGAGTGTGTTTTAGATGGTCAGTAGAGGTGGGTGTAGGCTTCTGAGAAAGGTGTCTAAAGAATTCATCTAAATAGGCCTATGGGAGTTGTCAAAAAGCCCTAACCAATAGGACTTAACACAGTGCATGCAATAGATGGGTAACTGTCACAGAATTGCCTTCATAGAATTGCCTTTCTAGGCAAGTAAAGGATTTGGAATACACAGAGAGGCCAGAAAAATGTTTATGGGCAGGGATAGACAGAAATGATATTTAGGAAGTTAAAATGCTCTCTGGGACAATGCATTTCAGTGATATGATCATTGAAAAGTTTACTAAAATGGATTTGAATGGCCAGAAAAATTAAGCCACTCTTTGTATTCTGTCTGTAGTTTTGGTCTAAAGTGCTCTGGGTACTGTCAGTAGGATCTTCCTTTGTTGGCACTGCTTTATCCGGTATTGGAGCAAGGAAGAGGCCTGGGCCTCCTCTCCTGTGTTCTGTTCTCCAACCTCATCAGTCAGATTCCCCTCCCCTACCAATGTAGAAAGAATGGTCTTTGTGTCATTGTTCTCTGGTTCCAGTACCTCATCTGACCAAACATAAAGGACTTATAGTGGAAAAGAATAGGAATTTACTGTCTCCATTAAAAGTGGGAATGGTGGATTGTTTTATTGTTTGCAGCTTCTAGTCCTTGAGACTAGTAATCGGTTGGGAGGTGGGCAGGGTGACTATGGGTAAACAAATGGAGGTGTACATTATATAACTGTTCTCACAGTTTGCTAAAAAGAAATGCAAAATGAATGCTGCACGCGTTTCAACTCATAATGGGCTATTTTGCTTATTTCAGTACTAGATTATCAAGTATAGGGACCTAGATCAGAAGTTTGTAACCAAGAAACCCTTGAAAGGACTGGTATGGAGTGGGGATAAATGCATCTGTGTGACTGAGCAGTTGCTGTTTCTTCCAGGGTTTAGTCCTTAAGGGAGAAGGCGAGGAAATCATGCAAGTTAGAAAACTTGAAAAGACAATAAGCAAGAAGTGTATCATCATTAACAAGCCAGAAGAAAAGGGAGAGACAGAGAGAGACTCCACAGACTTGACTCAGCATGACTCCAAATTTATGAGAGATCGTGGGCAAAAATGCAATAAAAGGTTCACAAGTGAAAGGAATGAGTTCAGGAGAAGATAACTTAGGCCCAGATGAATAGTTTGGTACACTGAACCCCTCGGGCAGTGGCCAGAGCCACAGGATAAGCATGTTTTGGAAGAGACCTGTTTTATAGGTAGATTGGTCTCAGTCTTCCCTCCTCCTCCTTTCCCACTACTCAAGCAGGTATTCATGATCACTGTGCTCTTAAACCTAAAATAAGATGCTTGTAAAGAGTGACTCAAGATGTCTCTTTATGCACTCTGAACCACATTGCTTAACGTTGGGACGCTGGTGTGTGTTGGAACCTGCCCACGTTGGTGCATGCAACATGCTGTGAACTCTGGCCAGCCCGCGGGTGAAAGGCAGTGCTGAGATACTGGTTAGAAACGGAACCTCTTGAGTCAGGGGACCTGGATTTAGACCCTGCCTTCTGCCATTCACCAACCTCTGACTTTGAGGGAGTTCCTTCTCTCGTTCTAGTTCCTCCAACAGGGGCATGGTAAGGGTTTGTTTTCAAAGCTACCTGACAGTAGGTGCTCAGTGACTCTTAACTCTTTTTCAGTACACAATACGGATAATTCAAAAATAACTTGGTTCCGTTTATTCTTTGAGGGTTTAATACTTAAATTAACTTGCAGTCTGAAGCAGAAAGACGCACACTAGAAATGTGATAGGCTGTGGGGGAAATTATTCTGGGATTAAAATTTTGCTGCAGAAAAAATCTAGGAAATGGATCTTGTACGTGCAGATGGTTGAAAATTAACTTTAGCTGATTTGAGTATATGTTTAATTCCAAAGGGGATTTCATGTTTCGGGATAGTTCAACCTCGGCTGAGAACGTGACTTTTATGTATTTTATAGCAAAAACCACTTGCCACTCATAATAGATGAAATTGGAGACCAAACAGGGAGAACCTTGTGAGTTCCTGTCAGTCTAAATCTAAATCCTCCTTTTAAAAGACATTCCCTTGCTGTGCTGGCACCATTCGCTTCTGCTGGGAGGAGAAACTACTATAACTAGCCTTACAAAATGCTGAAGGAGTGGCCCCAGGACTGTGGTCCCAGCGTACCTTGCATTTTACAGAGAGCCTCTTTTATTTTCATGTCAGATTATCTGTAAAATGGACTTCTCCCACCAGTGTTGTAAACTGTAACAATTCCTGCATTCCTCTAATTGTGTCGGGAGAGAGCGTATACCCAATAGATGCTTGTGGAGCAGGAGAGACTCTTGCTGCTTTTCATTATTTTACAACTTGTACGCCTAATCCCTGTCAATAAGGTTGACTGTTCCGGGAAGGAACACACATCCCTGCACTATAATACTGATTTATTTGCAGCTCCCTTTTTTCCCTTCAAGCTGGGTTAACAGAAGAATCTCACAAGACCATGACAGGCAGTCTTGGTCCATGCTTTGACAGGGGTGTATCTGAGGGGAATGGGTGATTGCAATATTCAAGGTGCTTAGGGGCACAGCCAAGTGACGCTAAGGAGGTACCTCTACCCCTATTTAAGAAGTCCTCTCCTAGAGGTGAATATTGAGAAGAGATGGGCCCCCCCATAGGCTGGTGCTTGGTTGCTGTGTTTTCAGTAGGATTGGTCTCAGTTTCTCTTTAAAAATGTCAGTCTGGAAGATTTCACATGGCCTCTGCCTTTTAGGCACTTTACTTCCTTTGCTTATTTTCAATACGCACTCTGCTGCGTCACTGTCTTCCAGAGCTTACAAAATGAGGGAACCCTCGGGTACCCAGAATGTAAATTCACATAACTCAGAGTCATACCAACAGGATTCTAGCAAATTCCATATTTTCTTAACAGAAATGTCAAAAGGGCCAGAGCTCTGTAAAGCTAGATGCATTCTGGGCATGGGGTGGTGCTTGCTCTCATGGGAAGGGTACTGACATGGTCAGGTTTCCCACTGCGAGTGGGCAGTGAAGAGCACCTGAGCAGGTACGATTTCAGCTCCCCACAGGGCCAGGGCTGGTCTGGCAAAGCCTTAGGAAGGTGTCTTTCAAGTGACTCTTTCATAGACAGTTACCTCATTTGAGTGTTTAGAATCATTTTCCTGATGGAATTTTCTGAGACAGAGAACCTGGGAACCACCAGGCCATTTGGGGCAGCCCATTCTTACCAACCATGAAACCTTTGTTTTTAGAAAAGTGATACCATCAAAGGCCCTAGAAGCCTTTGTGGGGTCAGATTTGCTTGAGAATTCTTGGGTCTTAGCTTCTCTTTACTTTTCTCCTGCCTGACACACCAATTTGATCAAGAGGGATTCAGATTTCTCTGGTTATCAAAACTAAACACCAGTGATGTTTCTTTGTAGAGATAGTTTATTTAAAAGATAAGCAAAAGGAATATCCATTTCTCTAGCTCATAAAACCCTAAGAGGAAGGACTAAATTAAGAGGAAACTTTCTGTAGCTACAATTAGAGTTTAGTTAAAGAAACAAGTGCAAGTGAGGGCAGGTGCAGTGTAGAACACTCAGCCCAGAGACTCAATTAAAAATCCTTAAAAAATGTAATTCCAATCAATTTGGATAGTCTCAGAACATTGCAAGATGTGTGAAAACGTGGCTTTAAATGCCAGCAACCAGTGAAAAGGGCATGGTTTTGGAAATCCTGCTATAAATTATCTGCCTTTGGCTTTCAGAAACGTGGAGGCTACATCACTGAACTCTCTAGAATAAATATCAGAGATAATTGTATGTTCTTCATTCATTGCACATTCTACAAGGAATGAAATTTTTTAAAGAGCTAGTTTTGTTTGGCGTAAGATCCTGAAATTTTTTTATGGTTGTCAAAACATTTGTTTTGGGAGATGTACAAATCAAATCTGATTACAACAAATACCATTACAGGAAAAATATCCCTATAACCAAACAATGTCTAGAGCCCAACCAGTAGTCTACTTACTTAATATTGAATGGAACCCAATTTCATTAAGTCAAAATAATATGTGCTAGTCTTAGAGATTTTTTTTATCAGGTTTTATTTACCTCCTGGAATCCTTATATGTGGATTGGCAGTAAGTAATTTCAGAAATGTTTGCTTACCTTTGGAATATACTATGTAATTTTTAAAGTCTAGTTTCCTTTACAAATTATTTTCCAAATTGAAGTATTTGCTTTTGTAGGAGGAGTCACCCCCCTGATTTGCATATTTTAGTTTCTCTTATTTTTATATCTAAAAAGTTTTTCATGTATAACTTTTCCCTAAAATGTTAAAGTACAGTAGACCCTCCATTAACTGGAACTGAAGCAAGCGCCACTCGCAAGCAACCAGCAGGAGCACTTGAGAGTGCCCGTTGTTTGAGTTCCAGTTAACAGGGAGCCTGCTTATATTTACTGGGCATCTACCAGTCCCCATGAATGCCAGTTAACTGAGAGTCTACTGTATTAGCATAATTTACATTTTACTCATTGTCAGCCACAACCACAGGCCTCAACTTGCTCAAATGTAGGAAATGTGAAACAAAACACAGGCTCAAAATTCAGTAATAGTGAAATGTCATCATCCCACGTGAGTAGTTCTTGTCTTTGGGCCCAGGCAGCGGTTTCTTCCAGTCCTGGCTATGCTTGCCTTTCTCAGCAGGATGGCTTTGTAGATGGGGCCTTCCTGGTTGGTGGCTCCTGCCTCTGGCTGTCCCTGGGCCCATCACCCTGGGATCTTCCTCTTAATTGCTCTAACCTTCTAGTACCCTCACATGCCACTTGCTTCAGGCTTCTCTTTCCAGATAAGAAAAATTGACAGGTGGCCTATTGCTTTTCTCCACATTTATGAAAATTGCTAGAAGGCTGCTTAGTACAGAATGAAAAGCATGTGCTTTGTAGCTGTTGCCATGGGTTCTAGAGACAGCTCTGCTACCTGCTAGTTTTGTGACCTTGGACAATAATTATAAAAATACTTAGCACTGAGAGTGCATGTACTGTATGATGGCCAGATCCTTACAGCCATCCTTCTGTTCACTAAGGTGCTTTTTATTCTTACTTCTAAATTGCAGATGAGGAAATTGAGACACCACAGCCTGTGACTTGCCCACAGTCTCCCAGAATATAACCTTTCAGATGAGCCGTTTAGAACTAAGTTAGTCTCTAGAGGCCATCCTCTTCATCTCTACACTAGGGCCAATTTAAACCTCATCTGGATTTACCTTACCTACTACTATAAGATAAGGGTGAGGATTAGAGACAGGTATGAGGAGACCCAGCAAAACGCCTGCCACTGAGGAAGTCAGTTCATAAATGGTACATGAACTTCTCTTCTTTTTCTTGTGTATCATGTAAATGAAGATCCAAACTAAATAGGTGCTGATTTTGTGTATCTGTAATAATGCTGTTGTGGTGTGTTCTTTTCTGTGACTTACCTGTCATCATAAGTCCTTGGTGTAATCTCCTCATGGAGGGAGGAGGCGGCATGTGTTTTTAATAGTTCCTATTTTGTGTACCTTCAAAATGGTGAGTTGAGACCGTTTTTATTTCACAGCACTTGGAATGTCACCACACAGTCCTGTGTGTTTTTGTGTTAAATGTCTCATATCTAGCAGATGTATCCTCCTCCTCTTACAGCTCAGAATCTGCTGTCTGATTAAGTAAAATTTATGCAGACTAAAAAAAAATCTAACAAAGAGTTTAACTTGTAACCTCATCAGTTTGCTGGCGGTTAATAGGAATACTCTTACAATAATAGAATTCCCTAATTTGGATTTTATAGTTTGATGTCATTTTAATTTCATGGAGAAACAAGGGTAGTTTTTTTTTTTTAAATAACCACTAACTGCATTTAGTGATAATACTTCCCAACTTAAGTGTCATAATAATTTACAATTTTTAAATTTGTTTATGTTTTTTTGCTCTTCCTTAATTGGCAAACACATACTTATGCTTTCAATATTTTGTCTGCTCATCCTATCAGCTAACTTTTGGAGATGTATGACATGGATTGAGGAGGGACCCAAGACTAAGTATGTATGATTAGAATAGAAAAGATAGGATAGTTGGTTGGGATTCACAGAGGAATGAATGCTTGACTCCAGTGCTGTATCAGTTTGTTGAGCCTAACTTGACGAATTAAGTTGAGGGCTGAATATAATGGTGATTTATATTTTTAGAATGCTAAATTAGGCCCCCTGGCTTGACAAAAATATTTCTGTACTGATTTGTGAATCCACTTGAAAAGAATTAAGACATAGAAGTTAAATCTCATTTAGTCCACACTTAACAAGCCACCTTTCTTTAAAACAAAAATAAAGCATGCTACCACACTATCCTGTGCAACCGGAATGTACAGTCATAAACAGCTACTTGTGAGTGGGGGCTTAATCATTTTTAAGATTACTCTTTTATTAACTAAGCACTCTCATTGCCACCCTGATTAGTCATTCTGCTTCTCTTTTAAACACATTAGGTAACTAAAGTGAGGTGAAAGAGATGATATCTTAGAATCCTGTACAAGCCACTTTGATCTGATTAGATCACAGGCATCATTCAGGATGCTTAAAACGGGAGTGCCCAGTAGAGTGGCAGTAAGGGAACCTATTTTATTCTACTGTCATATTTGTTGATCTGTTAATTGCCACTGATGTTTGTTTTAGATACTCTAATTAATGGGATTCTTCACTGTTTTTGCTCCCCAAGGCCTTCTAGCAAAGGGCACAACAGGTAAAGTAAATAAATTACTGCTTTTGTTACTACTGAATCTCATTGAGTGTGTTTTATTATTTTCAAAATAAAATATGTAGAAAGAGGGGGAAAAACCAACTAGGATAATAGTATAAAGAGCACTGGACTGGGATTTAGGGGATTCTCACCATCTTCTGACCTTGGATAAGCCCTCTCTTCTCTCAGCCTTAGGTTTCTCACCAGCTTGCATGACTGCCTGCGTTTTAAACCTAGAGTTCATCAGTATATTATATGATAAACCCCATGAAATGTTTTGTTTATTTAACAGTGGTACTTTACCAGGCAGAAGTCCCACTGTGTGCGTTTGAGCTAGTTGTTAGTCTCCTGTACATTCAGATATGTAAGTCAAAGATTTTTTTCAATACTTTAATTTACTTTGTATGTTTTAAGGTGCATTTCTACCCCAAATTCCTGTGAGAATGATAGTTTTAGCCATGAGTCAAACGATGGTATAATGGAAGAAGAGTGAATTTGGAATTTTATATTCAGATCACAGAAAGATTTTTGCAGCTCATTTGGTAAAAAAACTAAATTGACTATAGAAATATTAATGCTTGACTATAAGGTATTATTCTAGACCCTACTACTGTAAATGCTGTCATACCGCCTTTCTCAAATTCTTAAAATACTGAATTCCAAACCACATCTGGCCCCAAAGGATTTTCTGACATGCAGTCTCTAATTGCACCCTTGGAACTTGTGTGCTTATCTTATCTCAACTTTTCCATGGACAGAACTCTTTGAGGTCAAAGACCTTGTTCTTTTCAGCTTTGAACATTCCTGTATTCCTGTCAGGAATACACTTAAAGTAGTCATTTCTTACACTCTTGAGTAAATCAGTGAAGGGAAAGAAGAATGTTCAGGCAACTTTAGCCCAGTTTACTTCACACCAGTCATACAAAAATTTCCCACCTTGTCTCCTACGTGTAAGGCAAGCCATGAAACTGAGTTAACTAATAACTGAGGTTATCAGATGACAATTTATGACCTTTCCCCTGCCTTTAAAATGATCAAAATCAAAATGCTCAAGCATCTTAGAGTGGTGAAATGACTCCTGGATGGAGTTGGAGATCATACCACACAGACCTTCATCACTCCTCTCCTGGGTGCTATTGAGTGCACCCTGAGGAGAGAATGCTGGGCATTTGATAAGACTATTGTGGATTCTAAAAAATGTAGGAATATACTGCATTCTCTTGGAGTTATGTGAATGAGCAGGTGGATAAGCTACAGTGCATAAGCCAGGTCTATTTTCTGGATATTGTTGTTTTGTATGAGCTAAGCCTGGTTTTTACATTTTTAAAGGGTAGGAAACAAATGAAAAAAAGTATTTAGCTGGCAAGGCCTAAAAGGATTACTATCAAAGCCTTTATAGAAAAAAGATGCCCAGCCTTTGATTTTAATGCCCAGGTTACTCCTCCCTGTTTTCAAAGTGAAGTCTTTCCTTCTCAGTCCCTATTCTCCTTTGTTTTCAAGAGTCTACTGACTCCATTCATTCGTTCTAGGGCTTAGGTGGTAATATATTTTCATGAAATGATAACCCTAAAAGATGCTTTTTTTTTTCCTTTTAATAAAACTCCTCAGGAAGGAATTTAAATGAAGATGAGATGTAGAATTAAGCTGATTATAAACGTGAAGTTGAGAGTTACTTTAATAATGTGGAGGGAACCAGTTGTAGAGCTTCCACGGTGCCTGTTCTGACTAATTTTTTGAAGATATCATTATTCTGGTTCCTTTATCATCAAAAATCCTTTGATTCACAAAATTGTGTACATAATTTGAATATTGAGACTTTTTAAAAATAGTGATGGAAAATACTGTTTTTTAAAGAAATGGTATTTTTAAATTTAAGATACATATCTAAATTATATAATGCTGGAATATCAATTTAATTTAGGATTTGTACTGAGACATTTAATATTTTTTCTAAATGATTTCAGTTATATCACTATGCAGTTTTACATCTTGTCTTTTTACTCCATCAATTAATAAAGTGTGGATAATCTCAGTGACCCTGTCCTATCCTTATTTCATGTCAGGGTGTTTTTGTTAGTGGAGGTCTAGAGTAAGACATCCTGTACCTGAAACCAGCTTAACTTCTCTAGCTGTATTACCTTAAGCAGTCACTTACCTTGCTAGAGTTCTGTTTGTTCATCACTAACATGGTGGTGATAATGCTATCCTAATAAAATTTGAGAAGGGCAACTACAATGATATATGTGGAAACAGTTTGAAAATTACAGAATGCTTTTCAGCTGTTAGTTGGTATGTGTGAAGCAATCATGCATTTATACATATGTTGATTATTTCTTAAACTATTAGAAGTCATGAGGCTGAGACGGGAATGAGCTTGCTTTTTAAATTACAGCATTTTCATCTATTCCCAGTGTGAATGATGTAAAAAGGGGAAGGAGCTTTTATTTTATAGCGTATATTCTCACTTAAATGGTTGTGTCAGTTAGCAATTGCTGTGTAATAAACCTTTCCAAAACATGGTAGTGTAAAATGAAAACTAGTTGCTGTACCTACTTTTGTATCAGCTTTGGGGGTAGTTCTTCTCCCTGAACTGGGCTTGCCTCATCTTGGCTGATCTCGCTCATATGTCTGCTGTCAGCTGAGTGGTCTAGAATGTCTTCAGCCCAGGTATCCTGGTTCTCCCCTAGGGATCTCTTGTTACTCCCTAGCAGGCTTGTTCTTTCGGCAGTGGCAGAGCCCAAGAGAGCTTCTCTTTGCATCGAGTTTGTTACTGTATCTGTGGCCAAAGCAAGTCACATGACATCAGTATAGCAGTGCACTGCCAAATGTAGATGCATACATGAAGGTGTGAAGAATTGTGGCCACTACTGAAATCAGTCTGCACAATAGTCTCACAAGTAAAGAAAAATCTGCCCAAATGGAAACTGGATTATAGCCTGGTATATGACTCATGGTGGTCCCCTGTTCTTGCAAATGCCTTGTATAATTTCAGTGCTTACACATTCCCATTCTGCATCCCTATACATCACAGTCTGACTGCTTTGAAAAAATAGCCCACGCCCAAATATGCACCTCGCCTGTTTTAAATAATACTAAGAATATTGTTTCCAAGACAACTTTGATGAAATGTCAGCTTTCTCTAGGTTCTAAACCCACATAAGAAGCATTGTTATCCTCATTCCTGCTGGGTAATTTGTATACTGCAGTAGTTTGTTTGGAAACATGCCTGTTGTTCTTTAAAATATGCTTAATGCTAGATTAGAGAACAGATTTTTTTTTTCTGTTTATGCAAGCTCATTTCTAAAGCATTTAAAATAAAGAGCTTGGGCATGTATGGTATTTAAAAACCCTTCACATGATGTTTTTTAAAACAGATCAATTTCAGCATTAAAATGTTAGGAATTCAGCCAAAGAAAATTCAACTTGGATTGTATAGCTGTAATGATAATGTATTATAGCCATCTTCTTTGAAAGTGATTGTACCAGCAGAGCTGAACCTGCTGAATTACATAATTTAAAAGTGTTTGCCAGAACACTGTTTTAGGGAGATTATTTAAGCCTTTTCTAAACAAAAGCAGAACAAAAGATGGATTTTATTATGAGGTACTTAAACTCCAAGAATAATCGTCAGAAAATATCTAAAGATAACTCATTTGAATTGAACAGGTCATATGTCTGAATGTCAATTATCACATTTAACTACTTGGCAGAATATTAGGATGTAAGAAACTGATTTTTGTTTTTAGCTATATTGGCTTGAAATTTTTAAATGTCTTGAGTTTGTATATTGCGTACTCCAAAAGTATTTTCAAGTCAGAAGTGACTTTGTAATTGAGACTTGATTGATTTCAGATACTGACTCTCAAGTAAATAAGAAAATGTATGTATCATTCACATCATTTAGGCATTATCATAAAACGTTTTAAAAATTTTAAAGGAAAAAACTCATGTACTCTTAGTTCATTCTCAGTCCAATAGACCTGTGTCTCAAAGGACCCCACCATGCATTGCATGAGGAGTGTTTTAGTGGATCTCTCATACCTTGGTGCTGCCCTCACTCATTGAAGGTCTCGAGTCAGAGAATGTTTGGGATGGTCATGTTCATCATTTTGCATTATAAATATTTTTCCTTTGGAGAAGGGCTACAGGTTGAATTCCTTAGTACTTCCGAAGGTGGAGATGAGGCAAGAGTCCAAAAAAAAAGAAGTAGGTGAGAGAACTTTTATATAGGGATCCTAGCTTTAAAAAAACCAGTGCCTCTACCTTGACTTGAGGCCATATGATTGTGGTGAGAAAGTCATCTAGAAGGAATAGTGGCTGAGACATTTTAGTGAGGATGTCATCATTCCTGGGAGTGGAGGTAAGGACAGAGAAGTACATAAACAGAGGGAAAGGGCCACGTAAAGACAGAGGCACAGATTGGAGTTATGCTGCCACAAACCCAGCAATGCAAGGATTGCCAGCAGCCACTATAAGCTGCAAGGGCCAGGAGGGATTTTTCCCTGGAGGCTTCCTAGGGAGCATGGCCCTGCTGACACCTTGATCCTCGGACCTCTTGCTTCCAGATCTGTGAAAGAATAAATTTCTGTTGTTTTTCAGCCACCTGCTTTTAGCCCTAAGAAACTAATAGAGCTCTCAAAAGTTAATGTCAGCTCTGTTTCATCATCAGTATAGTAATTACTGTGTGGTGCTATAGTGAACATCTACATATAATAAGCCACAAAACTGTTAATGTATTAAATATTTTTAAAAAATTGTTATTTTGTACTAGCCACCTATAGGAACTGTATGCAGTTTGTCTCGGGATATAGTGGTGAAAAAGACAAATGTCTGCCCTCGTGGAGCTTACATTTCTTTGGAGAGTCACACTTATTTTATGATTAACAATTCTGATGAAATTGCCTCAGTTGGCTTTTATGTAGCCTACATTCTTGTTTCCTTTTTTTTTTTTTTCCTTCATCCTCCTGAATTCTAATTGACCTTTGGATCCAACCTTAGATGATGCAATAGGCCTGCCATGCCTCTCACTCCCTCCCAGGCACGGTTAGCCTTGCGGGTACAGCCGTGCAGGGACACAGTTCACAGCCCCCAGAGCTGTGCAGTCCACATCCTCTGCAGTCATATGTGGGGGCCCGTGGATGCCACATTTTCTTTTTTGTCTCCCTCTCCTTTCAAAAAAATAAAGTGGAGATGTCAGAGCTTTTCCTTCCTGAGATTTTTTTGTTTTTGTTTTACACATTTTAATGTCTTTTTCATCATTCATATTTACAGAATTTATATGTTTTCACTTCAGACATGTTTGGGTTCTTGACCTAAGTCAAATAGATTTGAACTCAGATCTGTCAGAACTAATGAAGCAAGCCCCTTTGTCATTCCCTTGACCTCTTTTGTGTCCTCTCTTATTGATGGTGTTTTGCTGCCCTATGCATGGGTTGTTTTCTTTTCTCAGTATCCAGGATCATTTCCTGTGCCTATTATTAGAATCAGAGGATTGGATTGTCTTCTAGTATCTGTCCTGTGTTACTAGGTGGAGGACAGCTACTTCCTCCCTCGGGATTCGGGTTTCTTCCTATGCAGACAGGTGCTCCTCAAACCTGTAATGAGCATACAAAGCCCACATGTTGGTCACAGTGCAGATTCTACTTTAGTAAGTCTGGGGATGGAGTCTGAGATGGAGCATTTCTTTAAACTCTCAGGAGATCTTGATGCTGCTGGACAGTGGATCACTTGTGTAGCAAGGGATTACGTGATTTCTCTGGTCCTCCTCACTAAAAATGAGAACTTTCCTCCCTTCTTTGGTTGAGCCTGTTTGTAGCTGTGACCTTCACATTGAGAAAGCCCACCACTTGCTGGTCTTCTTCGCATTCCAGTATTCATACTGGTCCTGCACAATGTGTTGCAAAAGAGAGGCAAAGTTCATTTGGTGCCACCTGACAGTGCTTAGAAGGACCTGCTCTCTGCATGCAGTTCTTGTTTTGTAGTTAGGCCCATTTTTTTTTCTCTCAGACTGAAGCTAAACCCACTGTCTTAATGCATGATTACCATTAGCCTCCAGGTTACATAGTTTTTGTGGCTATTTGCCTTGGGTTTCCTCCCTTCCTTCATCTCACAGTAATGGCAGATTTATAACCGTCCTCCTATGATTAAATGTCTCAATTCTTTTGCTTTATATGGCATTCTTGGCTACTTAATTACACTATATTAAATGGTATGTTGTTGCTGTCAGTGCAGTTGTATGCATTGTCGATAGCATCTTTGGATATTTTGAAAAATGGTCCTGTCATACAATTTGAGCTTGTAAGTAGAAATGCTGAGCATGCATAAATGTGCTTAAGAAATTATTTCTTTATTACTGTTTAGTCGGACTGACGGTGACACTAAACATCAAGACTTTGATGTTTTATACAGCATTCTTCCTCACTAATTAACTTCATTAGTGCAGTTAATTACTGGGAAAAAATACCGTATAAAACATCAAAGTCTTGATGTTTAATCACAGCTTTAAAAATAACTTTTATACTCTTCAATTGCCAGACAGATTCCAATTACCCAAAGGAAGGTTAAAATTTCTGTTTTCTCTCTTCTGGTCTTCAAAGCTTTTCCTGACTTTTTCTGGTTGACCATTGGTTACTTCAGTCTGGGTGTTAATGTAGACAAGCTGATGGTGGCATGTGTAAGCCAAAATATCTTCCCACAAGCTGTAATCCAGCATAACTGAGAGAGACTCAGTTTCTGCAAGGGGTGGGGAAGACCTCGCCCTGTAAATGTGCTGATGGTGGCGGCGGGCAGGGTTGGGATACAACTCACAGAGGATGGGCATTTGGTATTCTCCTGTACCCGCTATTTTTATTACTAGTTTAGAGCCGTTCAATTTTCCTATCTATTACTGTACGTTGCCCTTATGTAAGCCACTCCTCTCATATCTGGTATTTCCTTAATGAACTCAGACTGCAAAGCTAAGGAAACATATACACTTTAAAGGATACAGTGTAAGAGGGGGTGCCACAGAGTTGATTATAGGAGTTCTTAAATGACCAGTAGGCAACAAAAACAACAAGAACTCCTTCTCAGGTCATTTCCCTGTGGTGTGTGTTAGATCAGTTTTTATAGTTGTTGTTGTATGTTTTTTTTTTTTTTAATCAAGCGGGGTTTACAATAGCAATAATGTAATTCAGATAAGCAATTATTGTAATTGACCTTGGCTATGAGTATCCTTGGCTTTTGCCACAGTTTGCTTAATACCTGAGGATGGCCAATTATCTCGTAATGCCCACTTTATTGAGATTATTCTTTTAATTATGGCACTCAAAATACATTACTTTGTCAGCATTGTAGAGTTACGCATGGGGACACCACACTCAGGCATTCAGAAATGTGTAAAGAGCATCTTGACTCATCTTGTGACATGGTTGTGATTGTGTTTTCTCTCTCTCCCTGCTCCAAACTTTGATTTTGAAATATGTCTTTTCTTACCAGTTAAATGTAGTTTTTCCTCAGAATAGCCACAGGTTGATAAAGTCTGGGATGCTGGCACTACCATTGAGCTAACCGTGCTCTCTGAAAGGACTGGGGGTGACATTTTGCTAACAGGTAGGCAGTTCTAGTTGATGACGAGTTTTAATTGACAGCAGTCACTGCATCTGCTGATTTTCAACATGCCTGAGATAACTGAGTTTCTCAACTTTAGAATCACCTGGGGGCTTTTAAAGTTGCCTGGGCACCATCCCTCCAAAGAGAGTCAGGCAGGGCCCATATGGACTGTTGTTTAAAAGTTTTCTAGGTAATTCTGACAGGCAACCAGTCCTTGAATTTTATTTGCAATGCCAGCTCGCCTCTTCCCATCCATGACCCAGCCCAGAAACAGGACACCTTTGAGGGGCTTTGCTGCTCTGTGCCTTACTCCTCCATTTCCTCAAAGACTTTACTAGCCTCTTCACATGCTTGCAACACCACAGGCCAGGTTTGGGCCCTGGCAGTGTGTACTCCTCTGTCCCAGGTGGTTCCTGGGCCTAATCTGTCATGGAAAGTCTCAATGAATAAATTCCACTTCTTCTGAAACCATGAGAGCACCGTTTCTTATTAATGTGTCCCTGTGCTCTTATAGTTCAGTTTTCTGTTGATCATAGAAATGTGTCTTTCTTCCCTTCTCTATTAAGTTCCTTTGAGTAAAGATCAGCATTCATTCTTTAGCATCTATTTCAAATACCTAGCCTCCCACTTTGTGGAAATGTAACTCGGGTAGATTAGATCAGTGGTTCTAAACCTCTGTTGTATTTCCTCCTGCTCTGGTAAACCTGGAGGGTGTGGGTCCCAGGAGCACCTTCAGGTTGGGAGCATTCTTGTGAGATACCTAAGACTGCTGCCCTTTGTTTTTCCAGTAGGAACCTGTATCACATTGCATACTGAAGATGACATCAGTATGTTGACAAACTTGATTCCTTTCTAATTATATACATACATATATACTTACACATACTCATGCATGCTTACGTGTGTACACACACAGACATTCGCATGAGTCGCTGGGTTATCCTCGGCATCTCTCTTACCTTCTCCAGCACCCACTCCAGTCCTAGACCCCAGCTTCTCCCCCGGACCACAGCATCTCGGAAGCTCTGTTACCTGGCAGGCCCACTGAAGCCCATGCTAACAGCACCGGTGAAGCAGAGGCCCCCAAAGTGATGACAGCTTCGCTTTAATGATCTGATTCAGAATTTTACCATTTTAATATTAGGCTTATGTTGCATTCTTAATGTTGATTTTATTTTTAATTACCAAGGGTGGAGGTAGGCAACATAATTTTTTGTTCTGAAGTGCTTTTATTCTGACTCTGGCCCCCATCTCACACAGAATTTTTCAAAGCTCTCCTGGGAGATACTTAGACCACGTGTCACCTCATTGGCCCCCTTCAGGGGCACTTAGAAGAAACACAGATTCACCATGGCGCACTGGGCCCTGCACAGCCAGCACCCATCCTTCTTGTTCCTCCAGTCCCACTGCAAGTTGTCTCCTTTGCTCGGGGCCTGTGCATGTGCCATGCCCTCTGCCTGTGGCATTCTTTCCCCACTGTTCAAATGAAGGGCTCCCGCTTTTGCTCCCGTGTCAGCCTGATCACTGCCTCAGAGGCCATCCCTGACCACCCTGTCATTAGTTAGTCTCAGTCTTAGCATCCTGTTTATCTCCTGTGTACCACATTGTCATTTGTACTTATTTTAGATTGTTAATTTTATTAATAATAACTTAATTGACTTTCTTTTTATGTCCTCTTACTATAGCTAGTATGCTATGAGGGCAGGGTCCTCATCTGTCCTTTTAATTGTGTTCTGAGTCAGTGCCTTAGGGCCCAGCAGACTGCCAGCACAGTGTTGGAACTCAGTGTTGAAACTGCTGCTATTCAGTTATTGGCAAGAAGTACGTGCTGTGTTCCCTCACCCATTGGTACTGAAACCTCCCTTCAGGGTCATTTGTCAAATTCCAGTGAAGTTGAGGCTGCAAGTCTAGCCTTCACTCTGTCACTTTAACTCAAGGCCATGCTAAAAGATGCATTTGACATGAGTTCTACAAATAAGGAGAAAGAGCAGAACTTTGAAAGAGAAGCACCAAGCCAAGAGGCAGGTAGATGCCTAAACTGGAGAGTATGCTGTCTAAAATGTTTGCTGGATAGAGTGGCTTTTTTCTAGAGTCTGAGGCTTGAGGAAGTGCCCATTGACCTCTTTCCAAGAAAGGCCAAGAGGAGACATTCACAGCAGCTCTCAAGGCCTCCTACTGCACAGATTGGGTTGGGTTGCTAGTAAAGGCTTGCCCTTAGCCTTCCAGAGCAGATTGCAGAAATAAGCATAAAAGTCAGCCTCCACCTCATGTAGTTATCTCATTTAATCTTTATGACAGTCCTATAGGATAAATATCTTACCTCCATTTTACAGGTATGAAAATTGAGGCCCCAAGGGCTTAACTTGCCAACACACAGTTAATAAGTTCTGGGGCTGATTTTAAAACCAGAGTTCCCTCACTCTAGAGCCTGTAATTATTCCATTCTGTCCCCTTCCCTTTAGACCCCATAGCGCTGGGAAACTGGTATCTTACTTACTTGTGTCTTCAGTTTCTAGCACATTGCCAACAGACTAGCCAGCCATTCACCTACACTTGCAGGATTTGACTGGCGTCACAACATGAGACTTTGCTTGCAAAGTCTGTTATTATTCTTCATATAGAGGTTCGTAAAGCTTCATTTTTCATTCACCAACTATAGTATTGAAAATACTTCTATATAATCACCTTCTGCCTACTGTGGTCTGGCTGGCTCTGTCAAGGCTGCTAATGGCCTTTCCGGCCTACTCTCCATTCCCAGTAGGAAAACGGGCCTGGATATCTGTTTTAACAAACTTTGTCAGTGGCTCAAAGGTCTGTGACATGACACTTTATTAAACCCCTGCTCCTGGGTGCTTTCTTGTACGCACGAGGTCGTGGGATCTTCTGCATCTAGATGTCTGTGCCCTGGATGGTGGCAAACCAAAAGACCAGCAAGATAGACTATTAGGTCGCCTGTAATGGAGTGTATGTGTGTGTGTGTGTGTGTGTGTGTGTGTGTGTGTACACACATGTAAAGAGAAAGACACATACCACAAAAGTCAAACCTACACTTGGAGTTATTTTTATCTTCATTCAGCGAACACTTACTAAACTGTCCTTACGTTGCAAAGTGCAAGGATGTCTTTCCAGCCATATTTTATATTAAGTAGGAAAAGCATATCACTGAGCTAGTGTTCTTCCTTTTTAATAAAATAGTAATTGATTGAATGGTATTCACCTCGTTTCTCAGTGTGGTGAGTGAGAGTATTTTCTTCCAGTTCATTTTCAGCATCCTGCTATTACCGCACCGTTTAGCTCAATGCCAAATTGCAGTTGGCTCCATTCAGTTCTGTTTACCCAAGTAGCACTATAATGATTAAATGTCACTGGGTACATCGAGTATACAAAAGTAATTAACCTAAAAGGACATGTTAGAACAAGGGTCAACAACCTCTTTAGCCCATAGTGCCACTGGCAGGACTAAGTATTGACAAGAGGTAAAGCTGGCAGGGCGGGGGCTAGGGTGAGGGAGGCCGGGAGAGGGGGAAAGTCAGAGCAGGAGCTGCAGACCAGCACTCACAGCTGCTTGGGATGCCAAGAAGCTAGAGCTCTGAGATATTTTCAGTAGTTTATGTAATTTATATATAATTTAACTCATTTGAGGGGAGCTGGGAGATTTGACCATGACCTGACTCCCTTTTCAACATCTCAGCCCTGGTTAGGGGAATGCTGTTTCCTGCTTAGACCAGAGTAATCTTGGCACACGGTTGGTGAATCAACCGGTTCTTCCAATGTTTTATGTATTTTGTCAAACCCTTGCATCTTTAGATCTGGTTGTCAAGTGAAGGCTGCTTGAAATCATTTCTTTGGAACAATTTGAAATTATGTCTCAAGTATCTTGTCTCATTTGTTTTGTTTTCATTCCTCAGTATACTGAAGTCACTTTGTTAAACTGACATTAAGGCTTTATGTTGTTTTACATAGTAAATATTTACGTAAAACTCTAGGTAGTCATCTTTGACTTAAAAATCAACTTATCTAAAGATTAATAAAACAAAACAAAAACGAAACAAATATTATATCTGTTTGCCCTGTATTTGGCTTTTTCTTTCATTGCCTGTGTGGTGGTGACTTACTATCCAAAAAAAGACATGTAAGTATTGAGGATTTTTTTCATTTTACCACATACTTCCATGAGGGATAAACACTTCCAGAAGATCACCAGGGATCTCTGTTCTCTAAGTGATCGGCCACATAAAAAACTGCCGGAGTCATTTAAATCCTGCCTTTTCAGTGGTCTGACTTGGGTAAGATTTGTTTCTCCCCAGTCTCAAGTAGCTGGTGGGTGTATAATGAGAGGTGAGGAATATAATGAGAAGTGCTAACTGGCTGAGAAATGTCTGCCTTGTGCAAAGATTTATCTCCTTTAGAATAAAGAATTGGTTGGCTTGATACATTTCTGCAACAGCAAATATTCCTTGCATGCCCACCCGGAGGTAAACCCTGGTGCTGATCTTGGGGAGGGGGCCTGTGCCTTTAATTGGTGGAGGAGTAAACAGAAAAGGCACCCACCTTTAACCCTCTTCTCGCTGGCACCAATCTGACCTTTGTTTCAGTTTCATTTTTTGTACTGATTCTTGTTAATATTTTTTCAATAATTATCTTATCAGAAAATTGTTCTGCCACTATATCTTTTTCAAAATGACCACTTTTGAAGGCTGCCTTTCTCCTTTGCTGTGCCTACATAGATTGACCTGTGTGTACCGCACCCGCCTCCACACACAGCTATTCTTCTATGACAGTCATTATATTGAGTGCTGAGAATACAAAGAAATAAGTACAGTGGTGCACACCCTTTAGGAATACGTAATTTCTCATCTCAACATAATGAAAATATATGGGAACAAGTAAAACATGCAGAAGTACTGGTACCCGAGCAGATCGAGTTTGTACTCATTCATTTGTTCAGCTCCATTAATTGAGGCACCAAATCAGTTGCTGGATTTTTGTGTGATAAGACGAGGCATGGTCCTTGCCTTTCTGGAACTTCTAATCAAGTGAAGAGACAAGCAAATGGCTGTGATACAAATACTAGGAAGTGAAAAGGGTGCTATGACAGATTTCCAGGAGGAATCTTGGATAGGATCACCGACAAGACCTGTTTGAGAAGGTGACATTTAAGCTGAGATGTAAAAGGTGAAAAGTTGCTGGCCACTCTGAGTCTGGGGAAAGAGTTCTTGGCAGAAACCCTCATTGAGGTATGAGAGAGTGTGGGCTGCCCAGCATGTGAGAAAGAGACTTTCAGCTGAGACTGGAGAAGGCAGGCAGCAGCCCAATCAGGCCTGTACTTCTGTGTAGTGCTGGATAGACGCTTCTGTTACTAGGTGTTGGTTCCGGTTGTGAATTTAAGAACTTTTAGACCTGTGTCATCTACTGTCTTAGCCACAAGCAAGATGTGGCTGTTGAGCATCAGAAACGTAGCCAGTCTAAATTGGGTGTGTTGTAAGTATAAAATGCACATTAGATTTTAAAGACCTGGTACTTTAAAAAAATGTGAATAGCTTATTAATAATTTTATATACATCACATGTTGAAATGCTATTTTTGGATACATTGGGTTACATATATGATTTAAATTAATTTTACCTGTTTTTAAGTTTTAAAACTCTGGCTACTAGAAAAAGTTTAAATACGTACGTAGCTCTCATATTATATTCCTGTTTGTCAGTTTAGTTCTGTTCTAGAGTACAACTCACTTTTAATAGTTTAATAACGGACCTGAAGACCAGATAGGCTAAGTGATCACTGAAACTGTTACACTCTTTTGAAGTGGTTTGAAGATTTGGAAGTTTTAAGGATTAGCAACCTTAAAACTGTTAGGCATCCTGCCTTTAAATTAATACACTGTCATTTTTCTCTGTGTTCTTGCTGAATTACCATCTGATATTACAGAGTATATTTGCATACGTAATATATATGAGATGCTGTGGAATTAACATTCTTTGGAAGAAAAAAATGTGTAGCCTTTCAGATAGATTAAAACAGTTTACTGGAAAAAATAGCAACATGAAAAGACTTTCTTTTCCAATAAATTTTAGTAGTTACTAAATGAGAATTCTGGTCCATTAAGATAAAGCTTGCCAAGTCTTAAAGCTGAGTCACTTATTTTCTCTGAGTAGCTACCCTACTTCAGCTTCTTTCAAAGTAACTGTTAGAAGTATGTTGATATTTTGATTCCAGAACAGAACACAGTACCAGAATAAGTCTAAAGCCAGTACACCTTCCCAGATAATTACGGAAGGAAATTTTTTGCCAGCCTCCACCTTTTGTTTTTCGGGCAATCAAACTCATGCACTGATTCATAGTTGGCAGTGAGACTTAGTACCATTGATTGTAAGGCAATAGGTGAATGAATGATTTAGGATATATTTTGTAGGTGTTATACTAAAAAATGTAATCCCAGAAGAAGGTGGCAAGTGTATGTGACTATAATTTGCATCGCATCTACATACCAGATTTATAGAATCTGTATGAATGAGGGAAAAGATATTTTTTGTGTAGGACAAGTGCACTTAGGAATGTTTGGTTTTGCGAACTTGGAAGAGGTCCATTGGATTGAAGAGCTTGTGGTGATGAGACAAATTAAGAGATGTAACTGATTTCTGCATAATATTTGTGTGCACTTGGAAATTTTTTTTTACAGTTTCTGGGAGACTGTTGATGCTCTGTCATCTCTAATAATCAGGAGGGATATTACTTGATAAATTTCGCTTTTGCTTGGGCTCTCCTCTCTATCAGTGGTCAGTGGGATATTCTTGTCTCCCCTCTCATTCCCCCAGTTGCTGCCTCTCATGACCCACAGTTTGAACCACACGCAATCAGTAGCTGTCAGGAAAGGAAGCTAAGGTGCCTACACAAGAATTAAACCTGTATCTTTGGTGTCAATGCATCATTTTCAGCAGCTCAGCTCACTAACTAAAGTAACTGTATTTAATGAAATTTCTGGGGTGGAGCCAATAGCATTATTCCAGGAAGAGGAAATAACAGTCAGGAAACCCCAAGAGGACATTAAGATAATGTTCTAATTTAAAATCAATTTTATTGATACCTTATAAATTATTACAGCCTTTTTATCCTGACCAAGTAATATATAATGCTGAGGCCATGGAAAGAAAATAGGAATGTCTGAACATTGAAGTGTTATATATTCTACTACACAAAGGAAGAAAATATGTAGGACTTTTGTATTTTAAGTAACATGGATTATGGAATCCTTACTGGAAGACAAGGTGTATATTTCCTTCATCTTTGTATTTCTCTACTTAATGGGTATTCAGAAAATACTGAGTTCATCTGTGAGTGAACTAACATTGTGTGGTGGCTTTCACATTAGCTGAAGAGCAAAAGCTCTTCGTAGTGCTAGGTGCTATGTTTCACCACATATACCTTCCTGTAATCCTCCCAGCAACCTGGAGGAACTGCTCCTGTTGTCCTCATTTTACCCACTGGGGAAGCTTGGAGAGTCTCATTAACTTGTTCAACCCAGGGCTGTTTGACTTGAGTAGCCGTAGCATGATCATTGTGGACACTCGTCATTGCTCTGTCAGTTCTTCATGATTCCTCTGTCAGTTCCTCTGGTTTGATAGAATTTTCATTATCTGCAAAAGAAATTTATCTTAAACCAAGTTTCTCTTACTAGAAGAGAAACTGAAAGACAAAGACAATAGTCGAACATTTTAAAGAACATGTTCTTCATGAAATGTTATAAAGGTGATACATTTATTAAAAACAGACTCGTTACTTTACATGGAGATTATATTAAATCTTTTTATTTTTTTGCTTTTTGGTATGTGGGTAGCTCCCTGACTGGGAATCGAACCCAGGCCGCAGCGCTGACAGCGCCAGCGCCGAAGTCTTAAGCCGCTACACCATCAGGGAACTCCCTAAATCTTATTTTAACAAGGGCAGGTCTTCTGAAAGTCCCCATCATTTTTGAAGGTGAATTTTGATTTATGTTAATTTGAGAAAAAGCAAGTTCTATGAGGGTAATATACAGATTGTGGTGTTAATGGCTTCCTTAATCAAACAGGTTATTTTTAAAAAGTGTTACTGTAATGAGTGGTAGACTGACACCAGTGACTGGCTCTGAGCCCTAGCACATTCAGGTATTTCACCACTAGCATGCTATAAATTGTAGGCTAATTTATATAAATTTGCATATGTTATGAGCCAGTAGATGAGACATGTGCATTTTGACCAAATAATTTTTATTTTGAAGTTCTTACATTTAATTTTTCCTAGTTGAGGATTATTTTCTCCATCTCTGCTAATTATTCCCTTATAAATGAGCTAATACATTTAAAAATATTTTATCAGTTTCAAAAAGATCTCTATGAATAGGAATATATAAACATTGTATGTAATACTGTATAATAAAAATCTCAGTCAGAAATTCACTGGGATATGGTGCTTGTTAGTTTGGTGTATAATTCACGATCCTACTTTTACTTCAGAACTTGTTGAAAGTCCTTGGTAACTAAAATGCTTTGAGGACTAGTGACCATAGTTGACGCTTCTCCTGAAGGCCCTTCTCCTAGAAGGGGGAATGGGCTGAGTGCCTGCTGATCTCTAGTGGTACCTTGGCCTTCCTGAATTCAAGGAAGGCACCGTATTCGTTTTTTGTTCTAGCTGTTGGTCTTTTGCAGAGGAAATGATGACTGAGGACTTTGGTATGGCCTCAATAAAGGGTCCACAGGGCTCTGGAATCTGCCATCTCCATTCTCCTCACCCCCACCGCCATAAACAAACTCCCCCTGAATTGTTCCTGACCTGAATTGATTCCTGTACTGAATGAACTACAGGTACATTAGCAGCATAATTTCTTTTAACCTGGGCTGGTTTTGAGAGTAAAGTGAGGCCTGGACAGCAGTGCAAAGTGGGGACAAAGCAAGACTCACAGTCACCCTAGCCAGATTTTCATGGTGCCTTCTGCCCCGTCATTATCCCCTTCATCTGTTTGAAAAGGGATTTACCCTTTGGTGCCAAGTAGATGGGTTGTTTGAAGGCCATAGCTCATGAGTAAACAATGAATTTTAGAGTTCTTGATCATGGTTGTCCACTTGACCTTTAGCATATTCTTTCTTGTTGGAACCTTGTAAGTGGGCAGGGACATCTGAGCACTGCACGTATGCAAATAGAAAGCAGAATTAGTTTGATGTGCATTTGAAATCAAATTAGAAAGTCCATTGTGGAGGTGGTATTTATAGTCGTGCCTGCAGTGTTGAACCAAAACCTTATTGTGATTGTTGAAATCAAATGTGTGTTGGTTATTAGCATCCTATTGAAACCCTATCATTATGGACCATCTGTATATCTATGCTGTGGGGGATAGTGCTACACAGATGCCTAGAATAGTCCTTATGTGAGGCTTAAAATAGGAGACCCACACTAGCTCTGTGGTAAATAGAGTGCAGTACAGTCATAGTGCTGAGCTGTTAGTGCAGAGGACCTGTCCGGGACGGTGCCTTGTACTTTATGTGGCTTCTTTCTTTCACTCACTCCTCAGAGGAGCCCTGTTGAGGGTATTGTTGACTATAGGCTGACTGAGCCTGAGCACCATCCTCAAAGGCTTAAGTGGGAGATTCGAGACTCAGATTCAGGCAATCTAACTCTAGAGAGATGGTCTTGTCTGCTAGTAACAGTCTGCTACCTGTAACTAAAATTAGCTGACTATAACAATTCTACCTCTCGTTTTTGGGGGGTAATACTTTATAGAACTCTTTCTTATACATGGGCATCTTTGATCTTGAGGCCACAGAGGAGTAGAGCTGAAAAGAGGCAGAACCATCCCTTTAATTGCTGCGGGTGTCAATTTTCCAGCTGACAGTCAAATAGCCTTAGTAAAGTCTAGATTGGATTTCAAAGTAGGATCTAAAATTTTTCTGTTTTTTGAGATAACATGGTTTGTAATGTTAGGAGGAACTGTCTTTAAAACTTATTTTTTACTACCAAAGCAATTAGGATTTCTGTATAATAAAACTTGTATGTTTTACTTATTTTTCCTTGGTTTCTTCTTGTTTGTCTCCCACCTCTTTTTCTTTCATTAAACATCTACCTTGCTTTTTTTTTTTTTTTTTAATATCCTAATATAAGTGTTTACTTTTTAAAAATACGGAACTTTTAAAAAAATAATTCTAGCTTATCACTTCGTTTTTCAGAGCTCTTTACTAAACATTCACATTTAAGGTATTTTGCCTTCTCTGCCTCAGCCACTGTGATTGTGATTCTGTCTGTAACAAATTTGCTGTATATTTACGTGATCAAAATGTAATGGGGAAAGACCTATGTTTAATGTTTCTGTAGGTTTATAGAGTCAGCTCCAGTACATTTCTTATGTGGTAAGCTAGGGAAATAGCTAACCTAGCTAGGCTTTTAAAAAGCAATAAAGAAATAAAAATAAGCTTTTCTTGTAAATTGTGACTTTGTCTTCATCACGATTTACGTAATTCCTCCTGCTCACATGCCCCGCAAAGAGCCAAGTGGTCGTCCAGTGGCAGAATGGTGTACTTATAAGATTCATGATGAAGTCCATGCCAAGTCCAATTTGATTGCAGAGCAGTTACGTTATTAAAACATTGCATATTGCCCCAGTGCCCATTGTTCAGCTTAACCTTTAAATGCTAGTGATAATTCATTACTTTATTATTCTACCAGGAAACTCCAACATGTAACTCTGTTCTGCAGTAAAATTCACAACTAAAATACTGCTCGCAAAGCCTGAAACAGCCAGTTTAAAATAATAAAAATAAAGCTATTTGTACAGGTGTGCCAGTAAGTAAGTACAAAAGTCTAAATAAGCATTACAATTTAGTATTAATTTTTAAGAAAGTATTTCATCATTGTTCCTTTTGGACAGGGTGGAAAGAACTTTCAGTGGAGTGCATCAGAATCAAAAGACTCAGTTGTTAATCATTCACATGTACATTGTTTTGTTTTGGGTTTTTTTTTTTTTTTTTGTCTATAAAATATCAAATTAGTAGGCTGAAGGCATCTAGAAGTAGGTAAAAGAAGGGGCAGAACTTCCATATTGCCAGTTTCACGGGGTGTCACTCCTCAGATCTTACTCTAACCCAGAGGTGTGCAATCTTTTGGCTTCCCTGGGCCATGTTGGAAGAAGAAGAATTGTCTTGCGCCACACATAAAATATGCTAACACTGACTATAGCTGAAGAGCTAAGAAAAAGGTCTGTGCCTAATTTTTGTAATGTTTTAAGAACGTTTACAAATTTGCATTGGGCCGCATTCAAAGCTCTCTGACAGGTCATGTATCCTATGAATTTTGGGTTGAGATTAAGGAGAGCCAAGGAGATGTTTAGTTGTTTATATTTATAAACATTTCTGGGCAGTTCTTTGCTGCTCCCTGTGCCAGGTGCCCCTGCCCCCACCCTTGACCCCACAGAACCCATATCCTGGAGTGGGAAGTGGCCTGGCAGACAAATAGCCATGAATTGGTTGTCTCACAACTCATTTGGGTGAACAAAATATTAAGGGAACAAAGAGGAATGGGTGATTAATTCTGCCTGACAGAGTCTAAAGGAGCTTTGAAAGGTGATATTAGAGCTGGTTCTTAAGAATGAGAAGATTTCAAAAGGAAGATACTCAGGGAGAGGGCATTCTCACAAGCCCAGAAAAAAAGGCTACAGATGCCATGAAAATACACACAGCACTGGGGAACAAGCACATGGTGCTGAGACAAGGCCAGGACCCTGGACGGGGGCATGGAATGAAGGACTTTAGAAAAGAGCCACATTCAGAAATTTGGACTTTTTTTCAATGGGTGGTGGGAAACATCACTTTTTAGGAATTCAGCTTGTTGAATCTCTGTTTAGGAAATATGAATCCCAGAAATGTGGAGGATAGACTGGAGAGGGGAGAACTAAATATGGGTTCTGGTTTAAATATGGTAGGTAACAGCTCACAGGTGATGTTTGTGTACGTGATTTCAGTGGAATAATAGTCATAAAAACCTGATTGCCTTGGGTCATGGTGTGAAAGCAAAGCAGAAGCATTGAACGAAGTCTTAAGGCTTGGGAATGAAGAATGGAACTCAATGGAGATATATGAAAGTTCAAACACAGTATACTTTTTAAAAATGTTTGGCTTCTTTTCAGACTTACTAAATAATGCCTGCCATCTTTTCTGCCACTAAGCTTACGGGTGAATGTTTAAATAGGGATAGTTCACGGGGTTTGGCACAAAGGGACTAGTATGTGAAGGAACGGTTTTGAAATACCCAGTTCTATCAGTGGAAACCTACTCAGTGGTTATTCTTTGTCCTCCAAACTCCCACCCTTCACCACTGCCTTTACAGCCCGTGGTAGTTGCCATCACTGCTGACCACTAGGGGGTGATCTCTTTGTAGCTGTACCCACCCAGATGTGGGACGAGTTTATTGGTTTTCTTCAAACAACATGCTTTGAAAATTTAGCCACAAAAGAGAATGTGGCATTTTGGTTCAATGGAAATAAAACAGAGTATGGAGCCAAAAGTTCTGGCTATCAAACTGCCTCCCATGTTACATTAAAAGGCCTTTGGAAATTTTGGGTATCTTTATAAATGTTAATTATGAATAAAGACTAAGAGAAAGGGAAAAAAGTACCTGGCCTTAATGTCAGTTGGACTCATTCTCTGTGCCCCACATGTGTCCACCAGTGTGTGTTTTCTGTGTGTGGGACTCTTCCAGGTGAGAGCTCTTTGGAAGGGCAGAGATATAGCCTGAGCCCATCTACATCGCCCCTTACCATGATCACAAGAGGGCGGGACCACGTTCCTCTATTCTCTGGTCCTAACGGGGTTCCTGGGTTCCCAGAGATACAAAGGAACAGGTTCTTGATGACTACAAATCAGAAAATAAATAAATTTTTGCAGAGTTGAATTTTTGTGGTGTTCCCCCACTTGTTTTGTTTTGTGTTCTTACCTTCTATTCTGTATCTCCCAGGCCATTAAGGTTTGAGGCTAAGCAGAATTCTGTAAATATGACCTTTGTGTCACATGATTACCACTTTGGGGTACTTAAAGAAATCCTCAAAGAGTGCCTCTCCTCTTTTTTTCATTGAAGAATTACTAATTATCTCTCAAGCTGTACTCTAAATTAATTCCGTTTCCCTTTAGAGGCTTGAAATACTAGCTTCCCATTAACCAGCAAACTTGAAAAAAAAAACAACCTGTTTTTTCTTCCTTTTGTATCTTGTACATGCTTGCTCTCTCAACTCTCTAGTCCTTCAACAGCATAATACAGGCTGACCGAATGTACCATTCTAAACGGGACAGAACACAGTGGTACTGTCCCATTTCAGACAGTACATACAGTTTGTCTAGTCTGGTCTCACTGGCCTGAATTCAAGGTGTCAGCAGGCTGATCACATGTACCATTTGAAATGAGACAGGACCATCGTTTTCTGTCCTGTTTAAAATGGTACGCCTGGTCAGCCTAGTATAGGGTAAGGCAGTAGTAATGCCCTTTTTTAAGTCATTGAAATACTTTGTTACAGAATTACATGCTTATGATTTTGTAATAAAAGATTTGGTATAGATTACCAGCTCATAAAAAAAAAGGGCGTTACTTCTGCTAGATCCTGTATAAACATTTCCTTTAGAACAAACTGATTCTGTCTGTTAGGTTTACACTAATTATTCCCTACTTGCCTTTTTATTCCTCTGCTCTCTGTTTCCTCTGTCTTGTTCTTTCCATTTTTCCCTATTCATTTTTCTTTTTCTCCTTGTTTTTCTCTCCAAACCTGTTTTTTTCTACTTTTCCCCTCCTTGCCTGTCTCCTGTCTCCTCTTAACAGCTTTGCAAGTGTGTACTAATGGACACAAAGTAGATAAAATCTCAGGTAATTAAAGAATCACACTGTTAAATGGCTGATCATTTCTCAACCCTGCTTCCCTTTCTAATTTCAGAGCTCTTCAGTATCCCCGTCAGCCAGTTTCCGAGGCGCTGAGAAGCACAGGAACTCCACAGACTACTCCTCCGATAGCAAAAAGCAGAAAACTGAAGAAAAGGAAATTGCAGCTCGTTATGTAGGTTCATTTACCTTTGCTTTGGGGGAGGCCAGTTTACTTTGCTTTTCATCAGTAGCCATTTTACCCTTTTACTATTACCAACCAAAACTACAATAGAGGGTAACATCCTCAGGAAAAAAGTTGACTGCAGTTATAGCCGTGTCATAATTGGAGAGCCAAAGTCCTGTGTGTGTGTAGGTGAATGGGCAGCATGTACATGAGCGAGAACAGAGTGCTCTATCTGCCAGCTAATAGAAGATTTATTATTAGTAGTAGTATTTCTGTAGATGTATTTGTTTCCCTCCATGTATTTCAAGGTGGCTGAGTTTTTGTGGTCAGCTAGAAATGTTAAGGAAAAATGTAAAATCACAGAAAACCTGTTAAAATGTCTAGGTGAACTCCTGTGCTGAGGAATATAGTAAGTTTTGTGGAATATGACTTGCACAGACATCCTGAATGTCCCTGGCATGGATTTGATGTTCCTTTTTCTTTGGTGACTGGTCCTTTAGGTCACATAGTGAAGGGAGCTAGCTGGATAGGACTGACACTGAGGTGAGCAGTCTCCACTCCTCTTTCTGTGGCAGATTTAGTGTGGGTGTGACAGTTTGCAGCTGATACTAGACAATCAGGGAAGTCAAAAGGTTCAGTTTTTTTAAACTCTAAAATACAATCATCATATAACCTACCTCAGAACATCATCACGAGGAGTAAAGGACATAGTACATTTTAGAGTGTTTAGTACCATGTGGTACAGTTCATTTTTATAAGATGTAAGGAATTAGTCTGGACTTAATCTAGGGTAAATCTGGCTTTTTTTTCCCCTGGGGGAGGAGGTAATACTTCTCAATTGTCAATACAGGACAGCGATGGTGAGAAGAGTGATGACAACTTGGTGGTTGACGTTTCCAATGAGGTATGTTTCTGGCTCATTTAACTTCCTGTTCTTACCAAGCTCTAACAATGACTAGTGTCTTAACAATTAGTATCCACAGTGTTTTCTTAACTTCTAAAAGGATCCGTGCAGTTTGTTCACCTGAAAAATTTATGTATCACTGGTTTTACCTGTTAATGATCATTTTTTTAATTGTTCTTCCTTCCTATGATGTGCAAGTCTGTTTTGCTACCAGCCATGAATGCACATCAGACATCTGTAGTTAGCTTACAGATCTCCTTGACAGGTGACTTGTGTATTTGTAGAGTTTTACTTTTTGTTTCTGTTTAAAATAAAAACTATAAATTTATAGTATTTTCTTTCCCTCAATACCAGTTATTTTCTTCAGCAGTTCAGTGAGGCTTACTATCTACTGCAGAACACTTTGTGCTTCTAAGCAATTAACTTCTTTTGGCTAGAAACATCCACACCCAAGTACTCCAGCATCGTGAATGCGCTGTGCTACATTAATACCTGAGATACTCCTTTGTAGGATCCATCTTCCCCTCGAGGGAGCCCAGCACATTCCCCGAGAGAGAATGGCCTAGACAAGACGCGCCTGCTGAAGAAAGATGCCCCAATCAGCCCAGCCTCCATTGCATCCTCCAGCAGTACTCCTTCCTCCAAATCCAAAGAACTTAGCCTTGTAAGCACTTCTTCACCATCTTTTTTTTTTTTTTTTTTTTTTTTTTTTAGTGTTGCCTGTTTCAGGATAATTGGGTTTGAATTTCTTTTTTTGTATTTTTTATATTTTTCTATAGGGCCTTATTTCCAAATGTATATATGTGTTTGGTGTTCAGGTTTAATTGACAGAAGTATTTTTGGACCAGATGTGTTTACTGACTTGTCAGTGATGGATGTTTGTCTTGTGAGTCTTTTTGCAAGGCTAGGGGAGGAATATGGGGAAATTGAGTGAAACGTGTCTCAGTGAAGATGGAGAAATACACTCTTGGGTTACAGAAACGGTTTTGTCACCTGTGGTTTATGGTAAATTTAGTTTTTGGCTTGGATGTGATTTAGTTGCTAGCTTTGTTTGAATTACCAAGCTATATATGACTGCAATCATTTTCTCTTCCTATCTAAGAAGTAATCTATCATTTACAAAAATCTGCCTTGACTCACATCACAAATCACAAATGCAAAATGTAACTGCTTGCAAGTCACGATAATCTCTCCATAACCTCTTCTTCTGTGGCTTTGTGGTTAATTATATTTTTGTGTGTGTGGCATGTCTTCCTTTTACCTCACCAGTTATTTCCTTATAACATCACATTAACAACAACAGAAAAAGACCTTCAGTTTTTAAATAACGTTTATTATAGCTAAAGGAAAGAAAATTCATCAGTTTGTCTGCAAGTAGGAGGCTATGTCTGACAGAGAGATTAAATTTTTCACTTGTTTTCTCTTGGCCTTTGGCCTTCTTCTAATGGCAGTTCCTGTGTGTTGATGTGTAGGGCAGTTCAGGCTTGGATCTTTTCCAGTGGGACCTGTTAACTGGGAAGTCCCTGGTGACTTGCATAGTCCACAAAGGAACCCATCTCAGACCACTCAATCTTAAATCAAAACCACCAGCAAGTGGTGGTTGTCGTCAGGATGCATGATTTCTCTGCATCCTGTTAGTTTCCTGGAAATGTGCTACTCTACCCTAAGTTCAGATCAGTTTATGTGTTCCTGATTGGTTTTGTGATCTCAGGGAACTCTTCTTTTTAGTTCTTTTTAATTAATGAAAACAAAAGCCCAAATCGAAAAACCTTATCCTGTATTTTCTTATATTTTTTCTTTACATTTTTCAGTATAAAACACTTGTTATTAAACATCATTGTTTTAAAACATCATTGTTAAAACTGTGTTCTGATTGCCAGTATATTTTATTACTCTCTCGTTAGAATGAAAAATCTACTACTCCTGTTTCAAAGTCCAATACCCCTACTCCACGAACCGATGCACCCACCCCAGGCAGTAATTCCACTCCTGGATTGAGGCCTGTACCTGGAAAACCGCCAGGAGTAGACCCCTTGGGTTAGTAAGAAAAAAGTTTTTCTATATATTTATGTTGCTTATTTTTAAAGAAATTGAAGTATTTAAATAGTTCAGTTCATTAAGAGTATTAATAACCAACATTGAATGGCTGTTTCACAGTTATTTAACCTGAACCAAGCCCCTGGCACCTACCACGTCTGCCACGTAGTCAGTGTGTTCATTCATTCAAAATACGGTGAATGAAGGCCCCTCGGTAAAAGCTTGAGTGACTTTTGAGAACATTAAAATAAGCTTATTTGGACTATTGGATTTTATTTTTTAATGTGTACAAGAATGTTTTCATTTCCGGCTTTCGTTTTGGTCTACAGCCTCAAGCCTAAGGACCCCGATGGCAGTTCCTTGTCCATATCCGACCCCGTTTGGAATCGTGCCCCACACTGGGATGAACGGGGAGCTGACCAGCCCTGGAGCCGCCTACGCCGGGCTGCACAACATCTCCCCACAGATGAGCGCGGCCGCCGCCGCCGCTGCCGCTGCCGCCGCCTACGGCCGGTCACCGGTGGTGCGTGCGCGGGTTCTTACAGAATAAGTTTCAGAGCGCAGAGGGTTGTCACGCATGTTCTGTTCATGTGCTTTGTTAATGCCAGTTAGTTACAGTCTGTATTTATAAATTACATGTAATTATATCGAGGTGCATTTTCTTTTGTAAGGTGAGGGACTTTCTTCTTTGTATTTTATTCCACTAAAAACACGTTAAACCAACAAAATTACAGCAAATAATATAATAGTATCGTGAACACTTTGTGTCCATCATGAAAATGAATATTGATTAGTATATTTTTATGTATGTTCCACTCCCAATTACGTTACATTAAATCATAAACATTGTATCGTTTCATCAATAAATAAAAGACAGGCTTCTGTATGTATTTATAAAATTTGTAAAGGATCTGTTCTCTCAGCTTTTAGAAAAGGTAACAGTAGGATGAAATACGTGAATGTAACTGTATCTGTCTTTATTGTTTTCCTTGGGAAAATTTTAGGTTGGATTTGATCCACACCATCACATGCGTGTGCCAGCGATACCGCCAAACCTGACAGGCATTCCAGGAGGAAAACCGTGAGTACCTCTGCCCCGAGCTCAGTGCCAAGCCCTGGGCCCTTGCTGGCCATTTAGACTCAGAGCACTGCTGGACAGTGTGGCTCACTTCCCGCAGCTTGCATTTCTTTCCTTGCAAAGTATTTTCCATTTTCTCTTAACACAAGAAAAGAGGTAATGAGGTGGGGTTTTGTGTTTTCAATTTAAAATCTTGAGCTTCTAATATGGAAATGCAAATTGCTGAGGCATCTCCAGCAGTCAGGTTTTCTCCGTGTCTGTTACTGTTTTCAAGGCAATTCTGTTGTTGCCTTGAAATAAAAGAGTCTGATATGCAAACCTGGGTGCTCAAAATTTTGAGCATGTGTGGAAAAGACATGCCAAACTTCACAAAGACTGAAAAGAAAGAAGTGTGGTTTTATGCTCAATTGTGTTTCTGGAAAAGGTGGCTTGCTCCTTTGGCTTCTTGTCTTGGGAGCTGGGTATTTGGAGTCCCTGTATTCACAGCCCCTTTGAGTCATGAAGACAAAACTCACACACATCTGTTGTTCCACCCTCTTATACATTCTTGTCTCACCATATCTCATACTACATCCTTCATTTCAATCCAGTGTACCTTTCAGTTACTACCTATGCACAGTTCTGTGTACTATTTGGCCTCATCTTTCCAAAGACTTGGAACATAACACTGGCTTTTCCTTTAAAATTCCAGCTTGCTTACAACTGTCTTCTTTTTTGGGCAGCATCCCTGCAGATTGTTCCTGCCTTACTAGTCACATGTATTTTTTTATTTTAATTGGTGTCCACTCTGTCAGTATACACACCGTACGCATGTATCCCCAATCTCTAATGCTTTGTCACCTGCACTCTGCTTTCTAAACTTGACCCGCAGAAGCAGCTGATCCCCTTCTCTCGGTGGCTTGCCTGTCTTGGGGCATTGACTCTTTCTGGTTCTTCCTGCACACTTTTTCTGTGGCCTACCGTCTCAGCTCAGGTCTCTGCTAAGATGTCACTTATGAGCGTTCTGCCCGAACAACCCTATCTAAAATAGCATCTTTCTCTTTCTTTATCTCCATCATTGTTCATTTCTGTTTCTTGCCTCTTTCATAGTTGTATATAGCCATTTTCTGCCCCTCCCCACTTGAATGTAAGGTCCACAATAGCAGAGCAGAAGACCTCTGTGCTTTTCAGTTACAGAAGCAGCTCCAGTGCCTAGAATGGCACCTTGTTCATAGTTGTTGATCACAGTATGTACCCATTCAATGAAAGAAAGTAAGGGGAGAGGGGGACGAGGGGAAAGGAGGGAGAGAGAGCCAGAGAAAATATGTGCCAGTCTCTCCCTTCTCTGATCTCCCATTGCTTACTTATTCTCTGCTATACACTCAGACTTAATTGTTTCCTGTGTGCCCTTTTGTTTCCTGTGTGTCCTTTTTCTCTCCCCATGTTGTCTGCCCCTCAGTGTTAAACATTCCTGACCTGACCCTTTCTTCCCTTTCTATCTGATGCATCAAACTCTTGGTACTTGCTTCAGTGACTTCTCTACAAACTCTACCCAGAACTTCCTGTTGGATCAAACAAAATGCTGACTTCATAGTCAAGTTGCTTAGTAAATATTTGACTCATTAATAAGGGAGGCAAGGCAAATTAGACTTTGAGTTCCTTGAGAGTTGAAGGTGTAATCAATTATCATAAAATTCTGTGTGTGTACTTGTGTGTATTCTGCAAATAGCTGTTGACTGACTGACAAGTCTTATTGACTGAGAACTCTGATATATTTGAAGGTGAAAGTTGGTCTATTTCAAGCAGTGACTAAATAACAAGGTCAAAAGATTAATCAAATAACTCAGACACCTACAAGTTTCATATGAAGCTGCGGGGATTGAGGTGGTTCCTTTAGGGAAGAGACATTGTCCCCTGTGCAGGTACTGCATAGTCACCACTTCATTAATAGCAGTTGTACCCATAGCCATAGTGTAACCACCACAGCAAACAAAGTAGTGCTTCTCATCTCAGCTGCTACCCACAGGCCAGAGGGTGAAAGTGTGTCAGTTAGGTGTGTTTAAAGAAGCAGTGACAACCTTGGTTTGGGTCGCAGCTGGTCTGATTCAGGTGGTGCTTCTGAACCTTGAGTGGGGTTCCCTTCCTTCACCCAATCTTGACTCTCAGCGTTATAAAAATTTTGAGGTCCTTTTCTGGGAGGGATGATAGTTGGAGGATGGTTGGAAATTTTGTTTCTGAGAGGGCGTCATACCTAATGCAGTTGACAGATGACACCAGGAATCCCAAAGAGAGTGTGGTATGGTCTACAGAGTATGGGCTCTGGGGTAAGACAGATCCAAGTTTGATTCTGGTTCTGCCCCTTGACAGCTGGAAACAGGGTGACTTGAGGCAGTTTCTTAACTTTGTGACCTTTAGTCGGCTTAACTGTAAACCAGGGCTGGCACCTCCTGACAAGAAGGGCGTGAGGATGAAATAAGATACGTGTTGTGTTTAGTACATGGCAGCTATTGAGTCAACTACATTATTTTCTGTTCACCTTCACCCCAGGGTTTTACCAGGTTTTCAGCCTCTTATACTTACACAGTAGAATGTGTTGTAGGGGGGGCAGAAATGACCCAAGAAGGTTAGATTGAATCAATTAGATTTCACGTTCCTGTTATTGGTATGTCCTTATGTAACAGGACATCCAGGACATATACATTCACTTTCATTTACGCATATAGAGATAATATTCTTTCATTACAGATTTTTACAGAAAAAATTATTGTGATAATTATGTGATTATTCAGATTATAGGATACAGAATTGAGGAATTTATGTTGTGTATATATTTGAACACAAAAACTGTTTTTTGTGCTAGAACATAAAACACATTACATCACCTGAAAAGGTCTCCTGCACCACACACACTCAACAAAAGTAACTGCCTTGTTGCAGAAAGACGTGAAGTTGAGCATCTCTGTCCTAATCTTTTTTACAAAATGAATTGCTAGATACTATCAAAAATTATAAATAAATGCATGTTCTGAATTAATGAATAGAAAAGCATTTATTTGATAATCCACATTAGGCCTTCCTGTCTATTCTGGTGAATTAGCAAAGGTTCCACTCAAAATGTTATTGGAATGACAGTGTAGTTTAATTTCAGCATAAGCCAAAATTTGACTTTTTTCCTCACCTGCTAACTTAAATGAGGCATCTATAAGTAGTATGAAACTATTCAGTTAATATGATACTGATCATATTGTAGGCTATGGCATATAAATACAGTCAGAACCTAATATCTCAGGTTTTATGCTGCTCACAATTGAGAAATCTTTCTCTGTTGTATTTATTTGTTTTTATAAAGCAACATTATTCAAAATAGGAACAATGCTTGACGTATAGTAAACCCTCAGCAAGCATTTGTTGCCTCGTTAACCTATAATGGGTTCATATGCTACTTGGAACTTAATTAATTCTCTTATCATAATTTACAGTGTGATAGTCAGACCTTTAATTATGAACTCAAAATCTAATTCAGTCTCATGACACATTGAAAACTTCAAGAAGGTCTTGCCAAGTAGGGGAAAGATGAGGGTAAAAATTATAGAATTTGGCCTCTTAGGGTAAATGAGGTAGACGTGGAAAGGCCAAGAACTTCGTTTAATCTGGGTTTTCATCAAAGGTGATGATTCAAATAAAGTAACTTTGATTTGCATGTTTAAAAAGAATGATTTGTAGATGCCTTAATTGAAGTATAGTTTTGTCAAAAAGTCCAAATTTCCTCTGTTCTGTTCACCACCTCCCTTAGAGAGCCACTCTTAGCACCTCATGAGTAGCTTTGCCTGCCGTGTGTGCACACGTATGTCAGGTCACTATATGTCTCTGGCTCCCCGCACCCTTCCTCCAGCCTGTGTTTCTAGTTATTTGCTGCCCATCTCCACTAGGCACTGTAAGTATGTATTACTTCCTCTTCGTGTTCCAGTTCATAGTAGTCACAAAATCCTTTCCCGGACTAGATCTTCCTCCCAGTTTCCCCATTTTTCCGAACTCCTAGTATTTCTTTTTTCCTGAAATCAGAAACTCAGTTATTATCGGCTCCTTCCTCACTTCTCATAAGTTGAGTCCTACAGAAGTCTATATCCACCATTACTTCTAGCACATTATCCTTCCCCTCGCCTCGTTCAGGTCCCGTTACCTCTCATCTAGATCATTGAAATAATTGTCCCTTACTCCTCCTATCGCTCATACTCCTTTGTTACCATATTTATTCTATGAATGGCTTTGCCCCAATAACATCCAACCCCTTCTCTCCCCACCTCTTAAGAAAAACTCTAGTGAATTCGGTTTGTGAAGTTCTTAGGCTGGCATTTGAATCCCTCGTTTTTGTAGCATTGTATTGATATATAATAGGTCTATGTATTTTTATAGGTCTATTATATATATCTATATATAGATAAATGTAGATATATGTAGATATATAGAGGGTGCCAAAAAATGTATACACATTTTAAGAAAGGAAACAACTGTATTAAAATTGCAGTACTCAATATATATCAATAACAAAAGATGAATCAAGTCACTTTTGACTTCTGTAATTACAAGAGGTGCTCAAAGTCATTATCATCATTGTCCAGACACTTCTGATTATGGCAAACTACTGCTTGAGCAACACTAACCAAAGTGTCCACTTGTATCACTGTGCATGCAGTTTTCATTTTCTTCTCCAAGTACCACTAGTGTAGCCGATTTTCTATGGTGCACCCCATCCTTTAAGGTCTCCCATAGGTAAAAGTCAGGGGGTGTTAAGTCAGGAAAACTTGGGGGAAATGCATTGTTCTCCAATTTGAAATATAATACCACTTCAAAATGGGCTTGCACTCCTCAAACAACAGCCGTACTTCCTCCATTTTATTTGGCTGGTCTGCCTGTCGCATGGTGACACTAGCATTCATTTGAGCAAACGTGTGCTCTTTTGAGCAAACATCATACTACATATTGCTACCATAATGCAATTCAACTTCAAAAAGTAATACATAGGCAACATCTCTTAAAATGTGTAGACAATTTTTGACACCCCATGTGTGTGTTTGTTTCCTGTCCAGATGTGTTCTTCTGACCATTACTATGGAGTCATTGAGTGAATGCATCTCTAGATTAAAAGCCACCTGGAAACTACCCTCATTATCTCACCTCATGCTTCTGGAGTCCTTGCTTTCTGCTGTTTCCACCCCCTGGAATTGTTCTTCCATCGTCCTCCCTCCTTGGTGAAATCCTTCCATCCTATAAAGTCTATCTCTGGAACTGTGTCTCATGAAACATAAGCTTTCTTTCCTTTCCAGCCACCACAGAACTTCACACTTTGCATCTTTTACCTGGTATTGTAGTCACTTCTGTACTTTTCTCATCACATTTCCTAGATGAGAGGCCATTTGTGGGCAACACAAGTGCCTTACCTGATTTTGTATCGTTAGCGTGTCACATAACAGAGTATGTGGATAGGAGGTACTTACTGACGCATTTAACTGAACAGGAAAAGAATAGTTCAAGCCTGGGTTTCTTTGGTTTCTAGAAAGGTTGGCTTTTGTTACCATTCCAGTACTTTACTTTTCTCAATCTTGAGTATCTTACATATACTTACAGCAAACAGAGAGCCACCTTATGTCCTTAATGCAATAGGCTCTTGGGGTTTTTAATAACGGAGTTCCAGGAACGTAGTAGGTATTCACAGAGTGGTTGTGGTTGATTTGAAGAATGTGCTATTGAGAACCTTGAAAGAAATTATGTCTGCTTTCTTAGCTATTTTAAATTCTCTAGACTCTTTAAAAGCCATTTAGTAATTCTAGGGAGGAGAGAAAGGATGTCTTTTAAAGTAAATTATCATTAAGAATGTATAACACCATCTAAATTTGAAATAACTTTTCTTTCCCTTCCTTTAAAATTTAGTCTTCAATGACCTCTTAATTGCTAAATCAATTAGCCTTTTTATCGGTCATCATCCCTCAGAATCTCAGCCTTCCCTGCAAGTATTATTACTTCCACCTTCTTGCCTAAGCTGACACCTGGCTCTATCCTTAAGGGGACCCCTCCACCTGCAGCCTCTAAGGGGTGCCCTTTCATTTGTCTCATACTGACAATCCTCAGGGCCAGCGGCAGGGGGGTAATAAGAGCTGTCCCTCTCCCACCCTACCCCTACTTCTCCAATCCCTTCTGGAACTGAACTCCTCTACCTTTTATGAAAACCCTGCATCTTTCAGGCTTTGCATTGGACTCTACCTATTCCTCCACCTTGTTGGGGGAATTTCCCCAATTTATTAAAGACTTGACACTGGTTTAGGGTCTCTCTCCCTGCAGAGCCTGCCATCATCCTAGGTGACTTTGGTATTTAGTCCCCCAATAACCTTGTTTGGGGGCTCTAGTCACCTTTAGTGAAGTTCTGCCCTTGTCAACTTTAGTTACCTTCTAAAGACTCACAAAGAAGACCTTATCATTGCCCCTCACTGTGTCACCTTAGAAAGCCAATTGTCTCCTCCAGTACAGTTTCCTCTACCTCTGCCCAACCAGATTGGTTTTTTGATTTGCAGATCTGTTTCCAGCTCTCTTGCAAGCCCTACTACTGGCTTCTCCCCTAGATTACTACTAGCCCCACAACTAGTTTTACTTCTTTAATTCTGCCACCTACAATCCACTCTTCACCCAGCAATCAGAGTGATCCTTTAAAACATTAACTGCATCATGTCACTGCCCTGCACAAAAGTCTTCAGTGACTTCCCATTCCAATCAAAATAATAGCTACCCTCCTTATCACAACCTACAAGGTCTTTTTTAACATGGCCCCTGCTGCTTCTGCCTGTCATCCTCCGCTGAGTGCACACTGGCTTCTCACTTCTGCTTCAGAGACTTGGCATTTGCTGTTCCTTTCCCGGGCACCATCCCCCTTCACAGGCATAAGGCCTATCCTTTAGGTCTTGGCTCAGGTGCCACTTCAGACCCCTCTGTGCATCTTTAGTCTCCTTTATTTGAAAATGAAAGGGAGAGGGGGAGAGAGAGCGAGGAGAGACACATTGCATTTAACCCCCAATGAGGTTACTTACTTATCTGCACATATTGTATGTTTTCCCTTCTAGGATGTAGGCTTTGGATGATAATGACTTTGTCTAGTTTATTCACATCTGAGTCCACAGCACCTGGCTTATGTAGGCACTTTAATAAACATTCGCTGACTAAATGGATAATAAGCATTTTATCCCACTTTGGCCTTCGGTTTGCTGTGCTCTTCCTCCTCATACCATCTTCCTTCCTTTGCGTAAGAAGTTAATACCATTCTTTATATGGCAGCCCCATTGCCATCATCTGTCCTTCCCACTCTATCCAATTCCTGAGAACCATGGCACCAGCATTGTCATAGCATTAACTGTCTAGGACTTTTTTTAATATTTATTTATGCAAATATCTCACTAATGAATATGCTTCTTTGCCCGCCTCCTACCCTTTCTCCCCTCAGGCCATAACTTCAGGAGAACAGGGGTATGTGGGCTTTTTCTTTCTCTTGTATCCTCAGTCCTATTGTATTCTCAAGCGTGGTGCATGCTTGGCACATTCAGGTACCCAGGATATACGTATTGAATGAATGAATCTCTTAGTGAGTTGTTATATATATAATTAAGCATCTTCCCCCCACTTCCCACTATATCCTCTCTCCTGATTATTCACCTTCCTGACTGTTCTTGCTGGAGATTCCTTAACTGTAAGCCTTCTCTCAGATTCTTCATCTGTTCTACTCATGGCATACTCTGCTCCAGGATTATTCTTTCTTCTCCTTAGTGTCAACTGTCACTTCTTTGTGGATGACCAGACCTTCTTCTGTTTAACCTGATTTCTCTCCTGAATTATAGTGGTAAGCTTTGGTTGAACTGTTGGGTTTCCCTTTGCCCTCAAATTGAAGAAATCAAGCCCTTTATCTCTGACATGTGTACCCTTCGGTGATGCTTCCCTGTCACCTTCTGATTCATTGCAGTCTACCTAGCCACCTGGGTTCCAAGCCCTAGAGTCATCCTTAATTAGTGTCTCTCTCTCTCTCTCTGTCTCTCTCTCTCTCTCCC
>PVJL010003860.1:0-14682 GCA_004026885.1 Lyroderma lyra | reverse complement strand
ATAGTTTGACCTAAGCTTCTATCCTTTGTGTACCCACAAATGCTTTCTCTTAGTATGTTTTTGTGAACTTCTTCCGTAAACAGAGCACATTCCAGTGCTCCATGCCAAAGCGGAGTGACGTCATTTCTGAATGGGCTATTGGCTGTGATACCCTCAAGACAGGCCCAGCTCCCTCCCACCCATTGCTGCCGTCTCCTGGCTCCAGAGGCATATCATAACAGCCTCACTCATCGTCCCCTCCCTGACTTCAGTGCTCTAAGAATATAGATGTCTGTCTGGTGAGGTAGATGCTCTAACTTAAGTTGCATTTAGAACCAAATGCTCTACAACTAGAGGGTTTTCCCTGGAAATGAATTGGAGATGGAACTGCTCACAGGTGGGCCTTAGGGGCAGTCACACAGGGCACTTCTTCAGGTTCAGATATCCAAATTCCACCTAGAATTACTAGAGTTTGTTATTGTCAAGTCTAATAGGACTTTCTTTTGGTGTGTGGGGGTGACACATCTGCCATTTCACCATTTAGACCTGGAGACTCCTTAAACTTTCATAGCTTCATAATTTTGCCTTAATTGATCTCTGTTAGTAAGTCACTTGATTAGAGTGATCTATAGGCAAAAAAGAATCTCATCACAGGCTTTGAAACCACCCAAAGTAGAAGGCAATGCAGGTTTGCAGAGTTCCCTGAAGGAAAAGGTGCTATACTGGACACTGGCTACCTTATTTCATTCTCTGTGAAGTATAGTAGCATTCTCCCCATTTTAAAGGTTCAGAGACGCTGCATAACGACTGATGTCACACAGTGGCTAGTGATGAAGAGTCTACCTGAAATTTAAACATACATCTGTGACTGAAAATTTTGTTTTCTCTATTGTACTAGGTACATTGTTTACAAATCATAAATAGCATTGAAAATGTTTTATCTCATTACATTGATCAGTTAAGAAACATTGTTTACATTCCCTTCTTCCCATCTCTTCTCTCCATTGCCTTAGAGCATACTCCTTCCACGTTACTGCGGACGGACAGATGCAGCCTGTCCCTTTCCCCCCCGACGCCCTCATTGGACCCGGAATCCCCCGACACGCTCGCCAGATCAACACCCTGAACCATGGGGAGGTGGTGTGTGCAGTGACCATCAGCAACCCCACGAGACACGTATACACGGGGGGCAAGGGCTGTGTGAAGGTCTGGGACATCAGCCACCCCGGCAATAAGAGCCCTGTCTCTCAGCTCGACTGTCTGGTGGGTGAACATGGGTGGACAGGGCTTAGGCATTCATTCAGAAAATAGGATGGGGTGGTGAGAGCCCTGGATGTACGAGCAGCACACAGTATTGATCCCATGTAGGTCATCGTTTTCGGTGGTTTGTGGTCTTGGAGATTCAGCGTACTGATGAGGAGGCATGTCTTCTTTCAGCTCCTGAAGGCAGAAGTATACAGTTTTCACATGACACAGTTTTCCTTCAGCTTGCCCAGTGCATGGGAGCAGGCAAACCACTTTGTTCCTTTCTGAGGAAGGATTGTGAGAACACTTACGAGCACACTGGTTTCTATGAGAGTGCACCTAAATGTCATAACCTGTCACACTGAGACAAGAGTAACCTAATGCTTCATGTGTCAAACACTAGATACCCCCTTAGCTGTTTCATGGGTACTTGTTATTTAGAAAATTTCAGTTTGATTTTCTTTCTCAGATCAGCATTTTTGCCTGTAGCACAGTGCTAGGTCATTTTAACAATAAATGGACACAGTCCCATACATAACCTCATGATCTGGGAGGAAATTGTTTTTAATCAGTCACTTAACACTCTGTGATCCTGTCTTGCCTCCAGTCAATAAAACCCACGCTGCCCTTTAGCCAGGTAATACAGGGCCAGGTGAAAGAGACTGACAGGTCTCTCTAACCCCCTGACAGTTGTGGCAGCAGGAGCAGGGTCCTTCCCCAGCCAGGTCAAATGTCCCAGGTCCCCAGGCGTGGCAATGCCAGGACTGTGAGGGTGGCTGTGTTTGTGTGTGCTTGTGCACGAGTGACTCGGGCAGCTCGTTGATTTGGTGGTGATGGGAGCAGGTCTAGATCTGTACATTTACATGCTAATTAAGATTAAACATCTCGGTACTAAATTTTGTAGATCAAGTTTAAGTACTTCCCTAATTTCATGTAATTTTCTAACATTAATCCACTTTATCATTGTCATAAGTAAAAATGGCTCATTAAAACCAGGAGGGAACACAATACTTTTATGGATTTCTGCTCTCATGCTAATGCTGTTTTTTTTCCTCATGAGTAATCTCTTGATGGTTTTTGTCTCTGTAGAACAGGGATAACTACATCCGTTCCTGCCGATTGCTCCCTGATGGTCGTACCCTCATAGTGGGAGGAGAAGCCAGCACTCTGTCCATTTGGGACCTGGCGGCTCCCACCCCACGCATCAAGGCGGAGCTGACGTCCTCGGCGCCCGCCTGCTACGCCCTGGCCATCAGCCCCGACTCCAAGGTCTGCTTCTCCTGCTGCAGCGACGGCAACATTGCCGTGTGGGACCTGCACAACCAGACGCTGGTGAGGTGGGTCCGCAGAGCTCTGTGCATGTGTATGTGTGTCTAAAAGATAAAATAATTCTCTTACCAAAAATTGTTAAGAACAGGCTCATTTTAAGGTATCAGAAACAAATTATTAATGTGAAATCTTGTTTTCTGCATTATCTGAACTTTATTAAATGAAGGGGTTTTTTTTTTTTTTCTTTTTTTTTTGACTTTATATTTAAGCATCACCAATTCAGGTTTTAAAAAAATGAGGTCACTTTTACATAATTTATATACCTCATGAGCTCGTCAAACACCTGCAGTTTGCCATCTGTGCTTGCTAACAAACCATCATTGTCAGTGGACACCCATTGAGAGGATTCATAGTGCGTGGTGCTGTTTTTGGTACCACATGAGTCTGACACGTTTGTTCCTTCACCAAATGATGACCAAGCACCTGCCATCACCCAGACATTGTGTTTGGGACTATTCCTCCTGAAAAGGTATGGACCGTCTGTAGTCCCACCTTTAAGGATGGATAGACATGGCTATGATGTCTGTTTAAAAAGGAGATTGTATAGGATTGTTGTTGATCAGGAAAGCCCTGAAACAAGTCTCCAGATGTCAGCATCTGGGAGCAGGAAGCAAGCAGTATGATCAGTTAAAGGGTGTCAGAAAGTTGGAATCAAGCATAGCTGCAAGTTGGGGGGAGTGTGCAAGAAGAGGCCTCTCTTGCCTGTCTGTAAGATGTTTTGCAGGATGGATGAGCTCTGTATTTGATTCCAAAAACAAAATAGTCATCACTTTTGTTTCTCTTGGGTAAGGCTATTATGAGGAACTGTTTCTATAATCCTTCCTTCCCTCCAGTGCTTTTGTGTAGTTTACCAGCTCCTGGTGCCGCTGAGCCACCCTGAGTTTCTTTTCATGTTTCTTACTTGAGAGCATGGCCTCTCGGTTCTGCACAGCCACCTACAATTACATTGTTGCTCACTGGAAGCATTTGTGCTGCTGCTCCCTGCGCTCAGCCCCGTAGCCTTGTAGACAGGAAATGTTCCTGACTTCTTAAATTCTATCACAGTGATAGAATAGGTCTCAGAATATATCTTTGATTAGTTCATGTACATGTTGCTGTGTGTTTTCTGTTGTTTCAGTTGGAGATATTTTTTCCATTAGTTATATCATATTTTAGCGCAAGAGTAATTTCACATACTTCCTAAGTGTTCAAAAATAAAATGTGCAGGAAATTTAGCATCTCAATTAAACTTTAATCGCTCTATGTATATTCTTTGTTACTGCTTTGAATAATTAGAAAACATAATAAACCAAAATGAAATCTACAAAGAAGACCTTCAGTGAAATTGATTGCCAAGGAATTCTAAAGTGAGTTTACCTGAAAACCAATTTCAGGGTTTTCCCTCCATTTTGACATTTTCAGGCAATTCCAGGGCCACACAGACGGGGCCAGCTGTATTGACATTTCTAACGACGGCACCAAGCTCTGGACGGGCGGCTTGGACAACACGGTCAGGTCCTGGGACCTGCGCGAAGGGCGGCAGCTGCAGCAGCACGACTTCACCTCACAGGTACAGCCTTGTGCTGTAATGTCAGAAGACAGGGTTTTGTGAGATACATGCATGAAATGCTTGAAAAGAGCAATTCTCTTACCATGTGACAAAGTCACGTTTGACTCTGGATTAGATAGCTGAAAATTTCATTGTTTTCTGTCAAAATTCAATAGAATATATTTTATTAAAGGATTAAAAAGTCTCATTTATTATAAGCTTTTAGCAGATTTTTATTTCAAAGTTCATTACTTTGTATGTATTTGAATTTCATATAATTGATTAGTAAATTATACTATGGAGATCTGTCTCATTACTTTGGGATCACCCATTTATTTGGCTTTGATTTCTTCCTGTACAATTCAAATTGTCTTGATTTCCTTCCTAATTTACCTATAATTTAGTATCCCAAAAGAAGCAGTACCTCCCAGTTAAGGGAAGTATGTCCTCTGTAGCCACCATTGCTGTCACCATTTTACTTCTAGATCTTTTCTTTGGGCTACTGCCCGACCGGAGAGTGGCTTGCGGTGGGAATGGAGAACAGTAACGTGGAAGTGCTGCATGTCACCAAGCCAGACAAATACCAGCTGCATCTTCACGAGAGCTGTGTGCTGTCGCTCAAGTTTGCCCACTGTGGTGAGCAAGCCCTCTTGTCCGTTTTCTGTCCACTGGAATCATTCCTTCCTTCCGTCGTCATCCTCATTCATTTTAAGTCGGGTCTTTCAGCTCATTAACATGTCTCTCTTCAAAATTATATTACTTCCTTATATATGCCTACTTCCCTAATGCCATGTATGTTTTTGGCATAATCCACTTTGTCCTTGTCGTACGTATAAGTGACTCATTAAGTCTAGGAGAGTGGGCTTTATTTTTCCCACTGAAAAAGAAACTTATTTGTTTCAAGTCGGAGGAGTTTTTTGCGAATAGCTGATGCTCTGTAAAGCAAATCTTGGGTGTCTGACAAAGTAATACAAACACACTGCTTTTTTGAAACCTCCTTTCTGCAGGCAAATGGTTTGTAAGCACTGGAAAGGACAACCTTCTGAATGCCTGGAGAACACCTTATGGGGCCAGTATATTCCAGGTAATTAACTTTTAGCTTGTTAAGCCTTCACCTGTCTGTGCTTGCTGGATGGTAGCCATTTAACCAAACTCTCCATGAGTTCTCAGATTAATAATGCACATAAAGTGTCCTAGGAGGTAGGAGCTAGTATTATTCCCATTGTGCAGAGAAGGAAACTGCTGGGGACAGGCCAGGGTCGCAGCCACAAGCCCTGGAGCTGGGCATCTCTTCCAGTTCTCTTTCAGCCCAGAGCCAAGATGTCCCTACTTCTCTGACCAGCTCTTCATGCCACGGTGCCTTTTTTACTCTGGAGTAGAGAGAGGTTTTATGTCTCCATGGTTTGTTTTTTGTTGTTTTTTTTCCCCTCATTATCTGTTTTAATTTTTGTTTAAAATTTGAGCACTTCATTGAATATTCTTGGTAGCATTGTTATTTCTTTGAATTATTTTTCCCAAAGAAGAGTGTTGGGAAAATGCAATAACTCTTGATTCATTTTATAAACTTTTATTCTTCCTATTGATTCAGTGGTACTTTGTGTAGTTTGTGGAATTATTTGTAGGAGAACCAAATTGTAGATACACATACATACAATCTCTTTTCTTTGTTTTTTTAATAGTATGTGAGAATTTTATAGGTAAGTTAAAAAAGACTTCTCGTTTTAATCTTTTATATTTAGGATGCTATTTTTTTAGGTGTTTTTTCTTTCTTTTTTTAAGAAGATGTCACCCCAATAAGTCTAACAATAAAAATGAATTAAAAAAAAAGAATAATAGATTTATGGTTTTCTTGACCAAGTCGTATTAAGTCATTATGGAGTAGGTTATAATTCATTTGAATCCAAAAATACATATTTTGAGTAGAAATACTGTACAAAACAAATAATAGGTCAAAAATAGCTGATTCTTACTTTCATGAACTTTATACTCTAATACAGAGTGTGTTGTTGTTTTTTTGTTATAGTGTGGGTCAGAACCTTTTAAGTAGTCCCAACTAGGACTTTTAAAAAAATAAAAAATATTTTTATTTAGAGTGCATTTTTGTAGTCAGTATAAGTAGTATATCTTATGTGTATATTGGATTATAAAGTATGCAGGTTGGTTACGGTCAGAAAAAGTTTGACAAACCCTGGTAGTGGGTTAGCAGCACCTTGTCAGACATTTATTTTAAGTGTTCAAAGTCCTAGTTAAAAATGCAGTGAGGTTTTTTTGGTTGTTTGTATGTATTTGTGTTTGTTAGCATAGTTCAGTTAAAAGTTAACAGCAGAACTTTGTAGTTTGTGCAGCTTAACAAGATATCCAGAACTCGAGAAATACAGTACATCTTTCTAACGGTTGTATCCCACTGCACTTGCAAATTTGTGGTCTGTTTTTACACGAGAACATTAGGCTTTATTTTTGAAATATTTTCACATTCCTTTTTAAAAAATATAGTGTCTTCAGTGTTCTAACCCATGTGTGACCTCACTTGAATGCTGTGGCCACCCTCTAGAGGGGGCAGACAGGTAAGATGTCTTTATCTGTATGCCTTTGCAAGGAAACTGAGACTCATACAGATTAAGTGACTTGTCTGGTGTCTCATAGCTCCACCATAGTCTAAGAAATCTGAGTGAAGTTTAAGGTTTTGCATATCGACTCTTTACTAACTGGAGAACAGGATTTGAAAAACAGCCTTGCTTCATTGGCAGAGGTGCTGGTGCCACTGACTGCCTGACTCCGGATGTCCCTGTAGACTAGCATGGGGAGGTGTCCCTAGAAGGGCACCTGCTCAGCCACTTGTAGGAGAGTGCCATGACTGCCTTTGCTTATTTGGGCTCCTGTTTGGTCAGCAGAACACATCATGCTTTCTTTTGCTCTACATCCTCTAGTCCTGCCTCTCGGTATTCATGGGTTTCTCTTTCAATACTTAATATTTTTGTTTATGTGTTTCTTTCCTAGTCCAAAGAATCCTCATCGGTGCTTAGCTGTGACATCTCTGTGGATGACAAATACATTGTCACTGGCTCTGGGGATAAGAAGGCCACAGTTTATGAAGTTATTTATTAAGGACAAATCTTCATGCAAACTGGACTCCTTCTCCTTGTAGCACTTTGTTCTCTCACACCCCCTTCCCACCCACCCCCGCATCTAAAACCAAGAATTTCAAATACTCATTGCAATTGTGGTGTTGAATCCCCTTCCTTCCCCCCACTTCCTCCTTGCTATTGAATTGTGAATACTCATTAAGGACCTGTGATACCAAATCTTCGGCTATCTACTTGGAAGAACGTGGAATAACCATACTTAACAGTGAACAGAATCTTTAATTATGTATTATATCTGTAATATATTTATTTTGTTTAAAGAAGGCTTTCTAACAATGACTGACTAAATAAAGCTGTCTGCTCCAGCATTGATAATGAGGATGTGTTGTATTTGATGCCCCTCCCCCCCTTTTTTTGGTAAAGGAGGGGAAAGGAAGGTTTAAAATAATTGAGTAAAAATGTCACTAAGTGTAGACTAATGACTGTATAGAGATGTGAAATGTATAATTACATATGGAAGCAATATGTTGCTGTGTTAGATGGTTTTTGTTTTTGTTTTCTACTTATTTTTAAGATGTTTGGAAGTTTGAAAAATTAGAACATGACAGGCCACGTCATATTCATTTGAGTCTATTTGGACAGCTTTCACCAATAATATCTATAGCTTTAGATTATATTCGATAAAAGTAATTGGACTTTTTCTTCTTTTGACTTGTTGATAAGTGTCTTTGTAATATGTTTTAAATTCTTTTTTTATTGTAGTATAGACAGATGAACAAATAAAATTTGGCCTCAAAGAGAGAACTTAATCCTTTCTGGATATTTTTGCCACATTTCTTTGCAAAGGAAGATGTTTATCTCTGGGCAGTTTTGTCATTAGGAGAGATTATGGGCTATTTTTTGGCATGTTCTTTGGAAACTGCACAGATTCCTCCTGCTGTGCTAGTCAAGTCTTTTACAAAACAAGGACAACAGAGGAGGATTTGCAAGGACCTCCCTCTGAAAACCACCAAGAATGGACTCTCACCTGGGATGAGGACTTGCTTACTTTACCTCTGGTTCTTTCCATGTCTTAGTTGGGATGTCCCTGAAATGGACACAGGCTGTGCCATTGTGCCAGAAACATTGTGTTATCTTTTATGTTGTTGTTGTTGCTGTTAAACTATGATATGTGACTCCCTTTTTTATTATTATATTTTTGTTTGAATGCTTTAAAAATCTTTTAAGTCTGTGGATCTGCTGGTGTACAGTGCCTTTGCTGCTATGGATCAAAATCAAGAGAACTGTGTAGATAAACTTTATTGTATAAGTAGAAAATTACTTAATTTCATACTAGAAATGGCTGGATGCTGCAAGTTGAAATGGACTGTCCATTGACGTTCCTAATGTGGTAGCAGAAAAAAAATGGTGTCTTAAGTGCTTAGTGTTTGATGTCATTAACAGTTTCGTAAAACTCTACAGTGTAGAAAGATTTTGATACTAAACTGTGCATTGTACATAGTTCTAATGCATTGTATTGATCACCAGTACTTCTATAATGGTAGATGGTTTGTGCATTCAGACTTTTAAGCATTAAACATAAATAACTTCTAGTATGCTTATTTCTAATTCTTTGTTTTGCTGGCGTTAGTTTATTTTTTTATCTTTCACTATGCCACTCCTAGCTATTTAAATTTATTAGTTTTATTCAAGGGAGATTCATGTTCAACTAATGTGGGTTTTTTTTTTTATTGTTTTCTGTTACAGTTTTCGTTTTACTTGAGAAGAGCTAGAAGGAAGAGTGGATAGAAGTTATCAATGACAAGTTGCTACCAAATATTTATTGAGTGCCTCTTTGATTTATAAAAATTTTGTCTATCAGAAAGTTGTCATGTTATGCAAAGCCTCAGTGCTTTAAAACTGTGCTGTCCGGTATGGTTACCACTATCCATTTGTGCCTGCTTAAATTTATTAAAATGAAAAATTCAGTTTATAGGGCACACCAGTTAGTGTAGCATTTTAAGTGTTCAGCAGTCAGTGTGACTGTTAGCTCCCATATCGGATGATGTGAATTTATAGAACATTTGCATCATCAAAGTAAGTTCTGTGGGACCAGCACTGCGTTAGAGTTAGCCCCACATACCATATCCGGCCATTTGGGTTTAGGAAACATTTCCAATATAATGCACTGAAGTCTTTGAATGCACAACGCCTCTTGGACCAGTTCTAGTTGGGTGTGAAGATTCAGCATAAGGAGGAGCTTAAAGAATTCTAAATTCCTGGGACTTAGAAACCTGGCATTTAAAGGCTCCACTGGGTAGAAGCTGGGAGTTGGGAGCCCCATAGTTGTATGGAGTGTGCTCAGTGATCAGCTGTAAGAGGTATTGACTCTCTGTGCTAAGAGTTCAGTAGTGTTCATCAACAGGGTTGGAGAAGCACTTCAAATGTGAGTATTATGAGTGCTACTACATCAGATGATAAAATTTTTAAAGTATTCTTAGCTTAATTAATTTCTGTGTATCCTTATTAAAACTTCTTAAAAAGTAATAGAGCTTTGGAGTAAAAGAAAAATCACTGTGGCACAGAGTGTGATACTTGCATACTGCATGTATACTTCCAGAAGGAGAGAGTACCAGCATCAAGAAATTAAAATTTCCGTTTTGTTCCTGATAGGTCAAGTCTGTGATGCCCTGCACTTTTCTGTTTAGAAAGATCCAAAACATCTGTTTGTGCTGGGTTAAAATTTAAAATGAATGTATAAATGGACCCACCTTTTTAAAATAAATGGGCATCTGTTTCCTCTCATTGTCAAAGTTTTATCAGATCAGATTTTTACATCTTTGAGATAAGTTTCAGGCCTGGATTGATCTGCACGGAAGTCTTGATGGTGTGATTATAACTATTATAACTGGTTTACCATAGATTTTACATCAAGTATGGTCTTGCAGAATCTGAGAACAACAAAGATAGGAATCCCCCTGAACCACGGAAAAATTTAGTTCCATTGAAAGAAAAGAGTGGTGGAAAATTGACTTAATAAAACTACCAAGAAATTTTAAAAAATGGTTAAAGAAGCCACCAAGACCTAAAGACTGACAAGTGAAATGTAAAGTAACAATCCTAAGACCTTCAAGTTTGCACAGATACATACCTCACTTTGGGCCGCTACTTAGCGAAGTGGCTTCTTGGCCAGTGAGCTACAAAAGATCAGCCTTGTCCTGGAACAGTGCCGAAATGTTAACTACAGCCCTGTGATGCCTACAGGCAATTGGAATTTGATAGCCATGTGATACCAGAAACAGCTTCCAACCATCTCACGTCGCATTGCAATTCCGGGACACTGCAGCAAAGAGCAAGGGAAGTGGACATCTTGCACAGAGGAGTGGTGCGCATGGGAGACTGAGCACCAAGGTCGTCGGTGGTGTCGTCAACTGTCAGTTGGCTACTTTTTGCATCCTCCGTCTGGACATTCTTGCACTGGCATTGTGTAACACAGAAACAAAATGCCCAACGTAGGGTATGTGTCAACTGATATTTTTGGCAGTTGTAAGGAAATCTGTACTGGGATTCCTTGCCCAGCATTAGTAAGCAATTAGAAAATTACAAAGTTGTTAGTACAAAAAATGTTCATTCTTTGACTTTCCTGGGTGGTCATTTCTGTAGCCACCCAGCTCCTGCAATCTGTAGAGTAGCATTCCACACTGTGCTCTGGGGGCTACCAGCCCTCAGTTTCTCACTGGGGCATCAGCAGTGCCTAGCAGCCATCCCTGTTCTTTTAAACTAATTGCATTTATTTGTCTTTCAGTTCAAACTTCCATTCAGAATTGATCATGGAAATGGCTTATTTTTGATAACCTGAGCGTATCAGAAAACCTCTCATGTATTGGAACATTTTAACAGCAGTGCTATCATAGTAGTAGGAGCTAAGTCTCTTGTTATAAGCTGTTAAGATTTTATTTTAGCATTTGGGTTTTTGAAAGCAAGTGAGAGAATCTTGGGTCCCAAATAGAATTAGCGGGAGAGCTGGTCTCTAGTTTACCTCTCCCCAGGGAAGGAAGTTCTCAGCTGGGACTTTAGGTATTCAACCTGCAGAGAAGGAGAATTCCCACAGGGCTGCCTGTGGTCCAGAGGAAAACCATGAGCACAAGTGTTTTCATAAAAGTCCCATTTGATCTCACAGCAGGCCTAGACAGGCTGGGTGCCAGAACACTGAATTTATACAAGAGCGCACAAAGGATAGAAGGAAAAAAGTCATTTACCAAAACGCCTTATCCTCTCAAGGAGGATCAGCAGACCTGAACCCCAGGGCTCCGAACATTTTTTTTTTTTTTTAATATGTGGGTAGCTCCCTGGCTGGAAATCGAACCCAGGCCGCAGCGTTGACAGCGCCGAAGCGTTAGCCACTACACCACCAGGGAAGTCCCAGGGCTCTGAACTTGTGGTCAGAATTCTGTGCTTGCTTCCCAGCATGGCAGATTGGAAGAAAAACGGAATAGGAGTGTTCCAGACAACTCCCACCTCCCTGATCTTTGCCTCTTAGTTTTATACAAGTTAACAAGCTGGAAATTTTGGCATCACAGAACTTGAAGACTCCTTAAATCCATGGCAAATTCCTGTGATGTGTGTACCTACTGGGGGCTGAATGTGGTACATACAAGGCAAAACCCACTAGTGGGCAAGTGGACTTCCCCAGGCATGACCCTGATGACACTAGTGACCTTGGGCATCTTACTGCCTCGGGCAGAGAGCCTCACCCATTAACTTCACGTTGTGGCTTGATGAGAACATCCAGAACTAACAAGTATTATGTTGTTTTGGAAGATAAATTAAACGCATAAATGACATTCTTTATTTGACTTGGGCCCAGCAAAATAAACACACACACACTAGAAGGCACTTGTGAAGTATTTGGGTTTTGAGAATTTGGGCAGTAAATTTATTAACTAACTGTTTAGGTAGAGTCCAAACTAATGCCCAGATGCTTTTTAGTGGTTCAGCTTTTCTCCCAAAAACCTAGGTAGCGGTGGGCCATTTCCTAATCTTTACTAGATACTTCACAGTCTCTTCTAAAACTGTATAGGTGGTAGGTACCCCGGCCATATTGTGTGTCATGTGGCAGAAAGTATGAGTTGAGCTAGAGGTTTTTCTCCCCAGAAGCGGGGAAGTAGCAGAGTACTAGGTAGTGGTGGGAACTAAGTCAAAGGTAGAACACTGCAGGCTTTGTGATCACGAGGGCTCCAGCAAGGAAGACAGGTCAGCATGAACCCCCACTCCCCACCCAACATCACAGGGACAGGAAAAACAGGAACCATCATGAGGGATTTGGAATGAGAACCCCAAACCACCATGCATCAAGCAGAGCAATTTTCCTTATATGACAACTTCTTGTTAATTGAAAAACTTCAGTCCAATGCCTATTTGCCCCAAAAGCGTTTAGCTTAAATACTATTGACTTCAACATCTATACCATCAAGTTTTGGCATCATGCATCCAATACAGAGAAGCCTGGAATAAAGTACCACCCTTGAAGCCTGTTAGTCATTCCCAGATAAATGAAAACAAGAATTTGTCTCTGGATTCATTAAAGAAATCATGTTAAACTTTGTTCTTAAATCTTTCAGATTTTCACAGCCCTTTTTATTTTTCCTCCAAGTAATTGGTGTTAATGAAATGTGATTCCAAGGTTTTATGACTGAGCTGGGAAACTCAGGGTTTCCGCAGTGATGGTCAGTCACCCCCACTGCAGGCACACCGGGCAGCATCAAAGTTTTAGTGTGAAAAAGAACAACCTCCCAGGCACAAGGTGGTTGTGAAGATTACATGAGGCCAGAGGCTGTGGTTTGCAGACACTGGTTCCTGAGCTATGATCTTAAAAGCAAAGCATAAAGTGCCCCTAATGAGAATTTTAGTAGTGACTCAAGCTTACTAAAAGTGAAGGGTTTAATTCCAATCCGAGGGGGCAGACATTCCTTCACATTGGGTGGCTCAGCCTGAGGTGGTTGGTCTGGACTTTGCAGACATGCTGTGAGCACGCTTGGAGCCAGGACTACCAAAGGGACTTGAGTTCAGCTCCTTTAGACTTTTAGAAGACAGCATTTCCACCTCATGGAATTTTGTGTTTGTATGAATATATCATACACAAATCTTGCCAAAGATTTGTTTTTGCACGAGTTACAGAGAACAGTGGTACGATGTTTCTTTCCTATTACATGCTATTAGGTTTGTAAAACTCAAGTGAACTTGTAACCTGACAAAAGACCCGCAGGGGCGAATAAGAGATGGCAAGTTTGTGTTGCTCAAGCTTACAAAGATTTGTCTTTTTCTCCCGCTTTATTTCAGATATGATATATAACACGTAAGTTGAAGGCACACAATGTGATGATTTCATACACGTATGCATTGTGAAGCGATTGACACAATAGGTTAGTTAACACATCCATAGCCTCACAGTTTGTGTGTGTGCATGTGTGTGTGGTTAGAATAGTTAAGATTTACTCTCATAGCATTTTTCAAGTATATAATACTATATTACTACCTATAGTCACCACGCTAAATATTAGATCCTCAGAACTTAACTCATAACTGAAAGTTTGTACCCCTTAAACAATATCTCCCCATTTCCCCCACCACCTCCTCACCCCCAACTCCTGTCAACAACTATTCTACACTGTTTCTATGAATTTGACTTGTTTTAGATTCTATGTGTGAGATCATGTATTATTTGTCTGTCTTTGTCTTAAGACAATTATGCTATTACTTAGCACAATACCCTTTGAGTTCCACCCATGTTGTCACAAATGGCAGAATTTCCTTATTTCTCATGTCTGAACAATATTCCATTGTGTTGTGTATATGTGTGTGTGTGTGTGTACACTCATACATGAGGGCTGCCTAGGAAAAATCCAGCCATAAATGCCTCTACTTTTTCATATTACATGGCTGGATACTTTCTGGACAGCCCTCATATATATACGTGTGTGTGTGTGTGTGTACATGCACATGCACGTGTGTGTATGTATATATGTGTATATATCACTTTTTATCTGTTCATCTTTCAGTGGACACTTAGATTATTTCCATCTCTTGGCTATTATAAATAATGTGGCAATAAATATGAGAGTGAAGATATCTCTTCAGATTAAATGATTTCATCTCCTTTGGATATACTCATACACCCAAAAGTGGGATTGCTGGATCATATGATAGTTTTATTTTCAATTTTTCTGAGGAACCTCCATACTGTTTTCCATAGCAGCTGGCTGTACCAGTTTACATTCCCACCAACAATGCACTAGGGTTCCCTTTTCTCCATGTAAGTCTTCAATTCATTTTGAGTTAATTTTTGTGAGTGATGCAAGATAGGGATCCACTTTCTTCTTTTGCATATGAATACCCAGTTTTCCTAACACCATTTATGGAAAAGACCATCTTTTCCCTATTGTGTATTTTTAGATCCCTTGAAAATATTCGTTGGGTATATAGGCATGAGTTTATTTCTTTTTTTTTTTTTTTTTTTTTTTTTTTTTTTTTTTTTTTTTT